>JAVTVY010056221.1:0-303038 GCA_036873755.1 Hanleya hanleyi | reverse complement strand
AAGAAAGTGTTTTTCGTCTTCTATTACATCACACGCATCACATAGTCTATCACATGCGGGTGTTTTTGGCTTGGTGTACCTCCCCATCTCAGTTTGCAGTCTGTGTGCACTGATACGCAGTCTAATAAGTGCTGTTCTATGTTTTTTATTATTAATTGTCAAAAGATTTTCTTCTGTACTGAAACTATCTTTTATGGATCTGTAAGTTTCAAGTTTGGTAGACGCATTAAGTTCTGTCTTCCAATGGGTTTCATATATCTGTAACAGCTGAGATTGTATAAAACGAGTTGAGGCCTTTGGTTTAGGGCAAACAAGATTTTCCCAGATGTGATAGGAATTGGTATTTTTTAATATACATTTTATATAGCTAACCCAATTTGGAGAATTGTTAACTCTACTTTCCTCAACCTGCTCCAAAAAAACCTTATAAACTAATGAGGAATGATCCGAATCAAATATATGGAATAAAAATCGAATGCTGCCGGTAATGGCAGGTACATGAATTGGTGCTCTACCGAGCTCCCCTCTAACTGCATTATTAACAGCTGTTGGGTTTACACCCAGTACACTTTTGCAAAATTTCAGATGTAGACATTCCACATCATTAACTGTACTTAACAGCTTGCCAATATCGGCCGACTCTTTAAGATAGCCAGTCCATACTTCGGATCCACATGTTAAAATAGGCATAATGGTGGAATCAAAAACCTTACAGGCCAAAATCGGTTTAATATCACCAATGCTAATTGCATGTTTAATGGCAAACAAGGCCTTATTGCTCTAGCAGCCAAATTGGACAGTGATTTGTTAAATTTTCCGTTACTATGGAAAACGAGGCCTAAATATTTGTACGAGTTGCAGCATTCTATTGGCTGATACCCTATATGGAAGGACTCTTTACTTTTTTGGTTTTGTCCAAAGACCATTACTTTCGTCTTGCTAATATTTATTGACATACCCCATCTTTGGGTATACTCATCGAGTATATTAAGTTTTGCTTGCAGATCAGTTTTACTCAGGGAGACCAGCACAATGTCATCAGCATAAGCCAAACTACTTACTGGCAAGTCCCACAGCTTAGGGGGATTCTTGCAGCAATCCAGCTCCTTTAACAGATCATTAATAAACAAATTAAATAATATGGGACTCAAAACGCTTCCCTGGTGTACTCCGCGTGTGATAGGAAATTTTTCCCCTACACCAGCTTTGGATTTCACACAAGACGTACTGAGATGATACATGCTTTTAATTACTTTGTATATACTACCTTTGAAGCCTGCATGCAACAGTTTAAGGAAGAGAGCATGATGTCCAACTGTGTCAAACGCTTTGCGAAAGTCAATAAAACAAGTAAACAGTTTACTTTTCTGTTTGATGTATTTATCAATCAGAGTTTTGATTGTGAACATATGGTCTGCGGTTCTGCAGCCTTTTCTAAAACCAATCTGTGACTTGGACAGGATATGATGTTGTTCTATATGGCTAACCAGTCTCGTGTTCAGTATCTGTGTGAACAGTTTACCGAGACAACTTGTAAGTGTAATACCCCTATAATTGTTGGGATCAAGTGGGTTGCCGTCCTTATGTATTGGTACAATAAGTCCAGTTGCCCAGCTTTCAGGAAAATTACCAGTTTGCAGGATGGCATTAAATAGATCCAGCATGATATCAGTTAGATAGGGAGTAGCTGCTTTAATCATTTCATTTATGATTCCATCAATGCCACTAGATTTATTATTTTTGAGATGACTAATAGCCTCTTGCAGTTCTTTTTCAGTAATTTGTATATCTAGATCTGTAGGGACAGACTCCGGCTCCATCATTTTTAGTTCTGCAGCTATTTCCTGTTTACGAGTGTCACTAGTATTATCAGTGTCCTCTTGATGTAACACTCTGAAATGATTCGTCCATCTGTTAATATCAATACGTTCTGAGTGATCACTGTTTGAGCTTTCAGTTTTAAGTTTTTTAAGGATATCCCATGCTACAGAAGAGTCCCTTTCACCAAGTTGGTCTAATTCACTCAAAAGCTTTCTTCTATACTGATTTCTTTTATACTTAACTTTATTCTTATATTCTTTCTGTTTACTGTAAAATTTAGCTTTAATATTTGAGTTCACAGGATGACGGTTAAATGCATTGTTAAGTTTAGTCATTTCTTTTCGGAGTTGTCTGCAGTCTTTGTCATACCAGGGTTTATTTATTCTATCTGTATTAATCTTTGGTACAACCTTACTTGTGTATGTATTTTGCCTTCTTATACTTGTGTCACCTATAGTTGTCATAAAATTATTTAATAAATTTACACATTTATCTATATCAGGTGTGTTTGTATTTAATTCATTCATCATATTCAATTTAAGTTGTGAGCGATTTTCAATAATACTGTTAATAAAGCTTTCTTCACTAGATTCTTCCCACAGGTATTTAGTTGGAAGAGGATGCAAGTTTGCAGTATCAGGGTAATGAGACTTATGCGATATCGGCTTCTGTCTCCAAAGACCTGTTTTAAGCTTCATAGATAACATTTTATGGTCCGAGTATTCAGCAAAAAGTGGATGAACCTTCATGTCTATAACATCTTTAAAAAAGGTAGAATTCACAATAAAATAATCTACCACACTGATTCCCTGGCTATTTACAGATGTAAAATCTCCAAACAGGTCACTTAAGGACCTGCCATTAACTATGCGACAACTGTTAGATGCACATAAATCAATTAGACGTCTACCCATAGGCTTAATAACTCTATCCATTGAATGTGAGTTCGTATATTACACAGCCAGTCAAGAACTAACAGATACGCATGATATTATCGAGAGGAGTTGCGCTCACCACAGCTGCGGATGGTATTACGCTTGGTATTGTCGAGAGGAAATGCACTCAACACAGCTGCCGATGGTATAGGTTACTGTACCCAGTGTAAACCAACATCAAACTAATATATGCGTAACACGCCCATCTAACAGATCCACATATGGTTCAGTAATGATGGATACTTCCAATCAATACGGAACAATCAGAGGGAGGAAATCGGAAATCGCGTCCTCAAGTATATGCCGCTGCATCATATGAAGATGATATTTGCTTTGTACCACATAAGGACCCCGGAACCAGAGGATTCGTGATGAAAAAGCCGTAATATAAATTTATCTGAATACCTGTGATATTTCAGAGTATTCCAAAACCAGCATAGCTGACAGTTGTAACGTCGGACAAAGGAAAGACACAAATCTCATCGCCTATAAAGCGTATGTTGATTTCCCACACCTAAAAGAACTAGGAGATTCGTGATGAAAAGAGCCGTATTATAAATCTATCTGAATACCTGTGATATTTCAGCTACAAAATCTATGTTCTTCCATAGAATAATGAGAGATTAGATGCTTGGACCTATGGCTATTGAAATGTAGACCAGCGAATTGGATTTACAGATATACAGAGGAAAACGCTGTCCATCATGGCAATTTCATTATCGTTCGTGGGATTTTAGCCCAACAAGCCAAAAGGATATGAGCATTTGGCTCGTTCTATATTCTGATAAATGGAGACAGATCAGCTACCCAACCATGCAGGCGCTCGACACTAGAAACCCAGAAATGCAGCGAAAATGGCGAAATTGTATTGAAAGAAGTACAGATGTCGATCAAGTTTATCAATGGAGATAAATGATATATATTACATATATACTATCAAGTGATTTCCATTGGATTTCAAATTTTGCTATAGAATCTGTGACGTTATATCAATGCAATATGAATTTGTTTGAAAAATTACTTCATACCAAGCATGTCGACCAAGAAGTTGGAATTTTCCAGTCATAATTGCCGTATACGTATAGAGTAAACTTACTTGTACATATTTTGTCGATTTATTGCGACGCACAGTGCTCTTTACTGCCAGCTTTTCAACTTTTCATTGGAAAAAGAAACACAAATTTGCAATTGACGGACGGATTTTACGATTCTCTCTCTAGTGCTTCCGCCAAGGTCCGCGCGCCCCGCATCTATCCTTATATAAGACAATGCCGGGCTGGCTAGCTCAGAGTATTCCAAAACCAGCATAGCTGACAGTTATAACATCGGACAAAGGAAAGAAACAAATCTCATCGCCTATAAAGCGTATGTTGATTTCCCACACCTAAACGGTGCGTTGATCAGTTCCTTCACCTATAAAGTGAATACTGAACGAAAAGACCTATCCGGCGTTGAATGGTTCTGTTCACCTATAAAGTGAATACTGAACGAAATCACCTAGACGGTGCATGCCCACCTACCATAAATTGGTGCAGGCTCTGATATTATGCAGATGCATTAAACTTTAATATATCGAATGAGACACCTATATCGTGCGTGCCCACCTACCATAAATTGGTGCAGGCTCTATTAATATGCAGATGCTGTCAACTTTATTATACGGTACCAAATGAGACACCTTCTCGGTGCATGCCCACCTACCATGACTTTAAAAAATTGGTGCAGGCTTTAATTCTTTCACCGGAACGGTATATTCCAGTTCAAATTCTGATATTCAAGGAAAAGGTTCCTGCAAATATGTATGTGCAAAGAATTATTATACCGTTATACTAAACCGCACCCCCTGATGAGAACCCGCGGATATCACAATGATATAAAGAGGTTCGAAACACTGAATGCAGAACTACTGAAATTACATTTTTCGCCACACGCTCTAGTGTTCGTCTGTCTGCATGGTGTCGGGTTGATCTGTCTCCAGCAACGGTTATGTTAACTACGTACACTCCTAAAATGAGTTTGGTGTTAGATACTGATTTATTACTAAGAGACGATGAGATTCCACAAATATGCGATGAACCAGAATATACACCTAAAAGGTGTTTGGCGGTTTTACATACAGCTTTATTACTAAGAGACGGTGAGATTCCAGAAATATACAACGTAAGATAATATGCCGCTACAATGTTCCAGTTTTACGATCCTAATATCGTGAATCAGGCAAAGCTCCGGGAGGCTGTAGGTGTGTTTACGGTCAACACTTTTACACTGAACTTGCGGACCTTGTGTCCAACCTGACCTCACACGTGTATCATGGGTTTCTCGTTTTTCGAGTTACTCGCTTGATCCTTACAGTTTGCCTGGAGTGGAGTCGGATTCACTAACCAGAACATATAGCCACATAGGCTAACGTCATGCACTCACAAATTATTCAGTTTAAACTGTGTTACCCACTATACTATCCTCGTGGTCAGGAAGACTTTACGTCTCACTTTGCTGAACGAAATCATAACAGGCTTTAGCACATTTATCAGAATCCCATACGACGATTTAATCGCGTACGGAGATGACATCGATTGGCGAGTTGTACAACAAACCTAGAAAGTTGGTTGTTTTGCTGAAATTAAATCGGGCGGCCTCAACATTATGTCCGCATAAACCAGCCGTAAACGCCAGTGCTATATGCATATATTATTCATGTGTGATGCTATACAAGAATGCCAAAAAGTCCACTCAAATATTCTCTCCCGTTCTATTCGAATGAAAATAGACATTTAACTAAGATACATTCGTAAATACGCACAACACACAGAATCAAAATGGTCCCGAAATAGGGCATACGAAACAATGGTAGAATACTTTATTACGTAAAACATTTACCACATAGGGTTAAGAACGCATACATATATATAAGACAATATATCTCATTAAATAACATCCACACATGTACCAATCACACACACACATTCATACCAAACAGATGTGCATGTACACAGCCTTACACTCAATATTTACATACCATTGCTGTTATCCTTAACATTGGCATGGAGATACTCGGGGGTAACCTAACCTGAGAAACAGTCATACACAAAGTGTGCAAGACTGTTAGTGGCTAATCTATTTCCACATGACATAAGCCGAACAAATAAATCATCTCGACTATTGTTAACATCAATGATATTAGATATTTCTGACATAAATTTCTTCCTACGGTCAGTGTATTTACAGCATGACAGAAGAAAGTGTTTTTCGTCTTCTATTACATCACACGCATCACATAGTCTATCACATGCGGGTGTTTTTGGCTTGGTGTACCTCCCCATCTCAATTTGCAGTCTGTGTGCACTGATACGCAGTCTAATAAGTGCTGTTCTATGTTTTTTATTATTAATTGTCAAAAGATTTTTTTCTGTACTGAAACTATCTTTTATGGATCTGTAAGTTTCAAGTTTGGTAGACGCATTAAGTTCTCTCTTCCAATGGGTTTCATATATCTGTAACAGCTGAGATTGTATAAAACGAGTTGAGGCCTTTGGTTTAGGGCAGACAAGATTTTCCCAGATGTGATAGGAATTGGTATTTTTTAATATACATTTTATATAGCTAACCCAATTTGGAGAATTGTTAACTCTACTTTCCTCAACCTGCTCCAAAAAAGCCTTATATACTAATGAGGAATGATCCGAATCAAATATTTGGAATAAAAACCGAATGCTGCCGGTAATGGCAGGTATATGAATTGGTGCTCTACCGAGCTCCCCTCTAACTGCATTATTAACAGCTCTTGGGTTTACACCCAGTACAATTTGGCAAAATTTCAGATGTATACGTTCCACATCATTAACTGTACTTAACAGCTTACCAATATCGGCCGACTCTTTAAGATAGCCAGTCCATACTTCGGATCCATATGTTAAAATAGGCATAATGGTGGAATAAAAAACCTTACAGGCCAAAATTGGTTTGATATCACCAATGCTAATTGCATGTTTAATGGCAAACAAGGCCTTATTTGCTCTAGCAGCCAAATTGGACAGTGATTTGTTAAATTTTCCGTTACTATGGAAAACGAGGCCTAAATATTTGTACGAGTTGCAGCATTCTATTGGCTGATACCCTATATGGAAGGACTCTTTACTTTTTTGGTTTTGTCCAAAGACCATTACTTTCGTCTTGCTAATATTTATTGACATACCCCATCTTTGGGTATACTCATTGAGTATATTAAGTTTTGCTTGCAGATCAGTTTTACTCAGGGAGACCAGCACAATGTCATCAGCATAAGCCAAACTGCTTACTGGCAAGTCCCACAGCATAGGGGGATTCTTGCAGCAATCCAGCTCCTTTAACAGATCATTAATAAACAAATTAAATAATATGGGACTCAAAACGCTGCCCTGGTGTACTCCGCGTGTGATAGGAAATTTTTCCCTACACCAGCTTTGGATTTCACACAAGACGTACTGAGATGATACATGCTTTTAATTACTTTGTATATACTACCTTTGAAGCCTGCTTGCAACAGTTTAAGGAAGAGAGCATGATGTCCAACTGTGTCAAACGCTTTGCGAAAATCAATAAAATCAATAAAACAAGTAAACAGTTTACTTTTCTGTTTGGTGTATTTATCAATCAGAGTTTTGATTGTGAACATATGGTCTGCGGTTCTGCAGCCTTTTCTAAAACCAATCTGTGACTTGGACAGGATATGATGTTGTTCTATATGGCTAACCAGTCTCGTGTTCAGTATCTGTGTGAACAGTTTACCGAGACAACTTGTAAGTGTAATATCCCTATAATTGTTGGGATCAAGTGGGTTGCCGTTCTTATGTATTGGTACAATAAGTCCAGTTGCCCAGCTTTCAGGAAAATTACCAGTTTGCAGGATGGCATTAAATAGATCCAGCATGATATCAGTTAGATAGGGAGTAGCTGCTTTAATCATTTCATTTATGATTCCATCAATGTCACTAGATTTATTATTTTTGAGATGACTAATAGCCTCTTGCAGTTCTTTTTCAGTAATTTATATATCTAGATCTGTAGGGACAGACTCCTGCTCCATCATTTTTAGTGCTGCAGCTATTTCCTGTTTACGAGTGTCGTATTATCAGTGTCCTCTTGATGTAACACTCTGAAATGATTCGTCCAGCTGTTAATATCAATACGTTCTGAGTGATCACTGTTTGAGCTTTCAGATTTAAGTTTTTTAATCATATCCCATGCTACAGAGGAGTCCCTTTCACCAAGTTGGTCTAATTCACTCAAAAGCTTTCTTCTATACTGATTTCTTTTATACTTAACTTTGTTCTTATATTCTTTCTGTTTACTGTAAAATTGAGCTTTAATATTTGAGTTCACCAGACGACGGTTAAATGCATTATTAAGTTTAGTCATTTCTTTTCGGAGTTGTCTACAGTCTTTGTCATACCAGGGTTTATTTATTCTATCTGTATTGGTCTTTGGTACAACCTTACTTGTGTATGTATTTTGCCTTCTTATGCTAGTGTCACCTATATAGTTGTCATAAAATTATTTAATAAATTGACACATTTATCTACATCAGGTGTGTTTGTATTTAATTCATTCATCATATTCAATTTAAGTTGTGAGCGATTTTCAATAATACTGTTAATAAAGCTTTCTTCACCAGATTCTTCCCACAGGTATTTAGTTGGAAGAGGATGCAAGTTTGCAGTATCAGGGTAATTAGACTTATGCGATATCGGCCTCTGTCTCCAAAGACCTGTTTTAAGCTTCATAGATAACATTTTATGGTCCGAGTATTCAGCAAAAAGTGGATGAACCTTCATGTCTATAACATCTTTAAAAAAGGTAGAATTCACAATAAAATAATCTACCACACTGATTCCCTGGTTATTTACAGATGTAAAATCTCCAAACAGGTCACTTAAGGACCTGCCATTAACTATGCGCCAACTGTTAGATGTACATAAATCAATTAGACGTCTATCCATAGGCTTAATAACTGTATCCGTTGAATTTCTCTTCAAGCTAACATATGAATTAGGTATTTGGATTATGGACGCGGATATTCTTTAACGGACGACAGCTGAATATTGAATGACGGACTTTACGCGTGTATTTCAGAGAATATCAGCCTGATTCGAAGATATTAATCTCGGTACACCGGGAACAATTACATTCACCGGGAACAATTACATTCACCGGGAACAGTTACATTCACCGGGAACAATTACATTCACCGGGAACAATTACATTTTAATTAATACGTACTTGGCAAAATGTACAGAGCCCCGATCTGGGTCTAAGTGGCCACGGGAAGAATGCACAAAATCTTATCTAAACAGCCACTCGCCTCCCACAATATTAGGCTCAAATTAGGCTCATCTTCCGCTAAATTAATTCTTTCATATCTATGCCTATTTATGTATTACATTTGTCTGTTTTTCTTGTTCTTAATTCTTTCTCCAGATTCGACGATTCAGTGCCCCATTCTCCGGAAGTCGTTTTCATTTCTTCTTCCACCTTATCTTCGATCCTCTCGTCGCTATTATTGTTGCTATATTCTAGACGCCATTGTAATTCATCGGCACATACCGCCTAAAAAGCTGTGAGCTGAATGGTCTCCATATATTTATTTGTCAGCTGTGTCGGTTAGAGAGCCTGTCCTGTATGGCCAGGGGCTTGGTGTCACAGACGACAACACGCGGTTCAGCAATTGAGTAAGTATTTCGCTGCTGCGCTGTGATATGGTGTTTTCAAACCCACGTTTGCGATTTAGCCCAACAACGTCCACAGGGTACATGCGGTGTGCGAACATGCATGGGCTCTTTCTCCAGAGTCTTCATGGTTAAAATGAATTTTAGTACTAATGCGTCAAGGATCGCTGCATAAAATCATGGAGTTAAATAAGGTCGTGACTGACGGCCATTCAGAATACAATAGCTCTGCGGGCGACCTCACGGGTCAGCGACCCGCGGCTGGCGGAGTCGTCTCTCCTCCTTATTTAACTCCATGATAAAATCAACCAAAGTGTTATTTCAGCCTGAATTTTTTGGGGACTAAATTGTTTTTCTTCAGCAGCCAGTTTTTGTCGCACGACATTTTCCATGCTGTATTTAAATTACTGGCACCATACTTTTAATCTATGCTCTTTCTGTGAACTTTGATTTCATCGAATGTGAGTATTGATCTTTCGTCTAGCATTGGATAAGACCAATAAGATCATCAGTCAAAATTGTATTAGGCGAATACTATGCTGGGGTCTGAACTACATGATTTTCTTATTGTATCATATGACATCATATGACATATTGAAAGCTTGTGTCTGTGATGAGAGCGATATCAAATTGGTCGATCGGATATTGATTTGGTGGCACTGAATAGTTGATTTCGTGCTGTCTTATGATGAGTAATTTTTGCAAATAAATCTGTAAATTAACTTTATTGACAGTTCGATTAACCCATTTAAAAATCATTCAATATTCAGCTGTCGTCCACAAAAGCACTTCCGCGTCAATAATCGAAGACCTCTCTCGTGCGGCATGCAGTTGGCATGAATTCCAAATATGCATAAAGCACCATATTGGTGGTCAATCTATTTTCTTCTGTGGTATGTGGTTTTATGTCCATGCATAAGTGGCCATAGGACGGCTCTCGGTTTCATAGACTGCTGAAGGAGGCTTTCGATGCGTCTGGCCAATGCAGTGACATGCTGCCTGACGACAGGGCTATTAAACTTTACTAAATTTTGACAATCTAAGGGTATATATCGAAACGCCTTGCCGTGCGGAAATAAAGTCTGAGTGAAAAATTCGTTTATGGGCCCCATTGGTAAATATATTTGATCTCTTGCATAAGTCACTAGTAGTAATTCCAAAACACTATTATCGGTGTAAAAGTAAATTAAATCCGCAAGGAAATATTGTCCTCTCCCTCAGAAATTGGCAGCTCACGGTAGAAATGGTAGTATTTCCCATCGACTATTCCTTACTACCCGTAAGGTTCTGGACTTTTGCCACGGTGATCAAATTCATTCTTACAAATACGACTCCTCGGTTAAACACTATACATTCACTCCAGGTTAAGTGCACATGTTCTGAAGCTTTGCATGATTTTGAAGAGAGAAAATATCTTTAATAAATAGGCTAATGTATGTCCGTCAATTGTGCCATTTGTGTGATGTAATGGTATGATTCGCGCTATATATGATATGACACCCTGAGATCAGAGTGACATGCCAGGTCACGGTGACTAGCAACTAATAAAAGTGCAGTGGTTTCGATGGATGGCCGTGGAGTTATTCAAACATGTTATTTACTTCGGATATCGGGGTTGCGGATACGGTCGGATGAAGTGATCAAATGGATACATTCAGTGCGGTTCTCATCCGACATACAAAGGACGGTACCGTCCAGAATCTACCAGAGCGATTGTTCAGGCAGATCCAAGACCCAAATGCAGCGCTCCATGTTCCCAGTGACAACATGAGAGTAACATAATGAGAAGATGTCAGATCCGAAATGCAGTGTTCGTCAATATAGCACATATTATGACGTATACTAAACTTGCCATAAATTAATGAATGCAATTTGTAAGAGTCATCAGGCTAAAAGCTAAGATGAATCAAGTTGCAATACAAATGTATCTGTAAATTAACTTTATTGACTGTTCGATTAACCCATTTAAAATCTACTAAGCTGACCACTACCAGTAAAAATGTACGGTATTAATACAACAGTGTCAATCTGACATATATATTATCCTGAGTTGTTATCACAGCCAAACCGCAAAGAAGTGCGCAGTTTTAGCTCTAAACAAGTAGTTAGTGAGTTATAATAAATGTCCTGTTTGGACGAAGAACAGGATACTAATATATAGGGTAAATAACAAAATTAGACGAATTACTCAGTGCGTAGCAGACATAGTGATACCGGTAAACCAAAACAAAATACTGGCTAGAAGAATACCGACATGCGGTAGGTACATGTATATATTATAAAACTGAGATCGGGGTTCATTCGCACATTATATGTGACAATAGTTTGTCGCTAAATTTTCCCATTTTCAGGATCGGAGAGCATGTGTGTATTTGGAGCGATGTGATATAATAAGAAATTTATGTATTTTGTTCGAAATCCTATGTCCACGAACCGGAACTAAATAAAAAATAAAAACAACAGCGGAAAAGTAATGGGAAGCTACACTTTCCTGGTAACCCTGTTAACGTAACCACAGTAATATAATAACAATATTTCAGGTGCCCGAATGTACAGGTGGTGCAGGGAGTGCAGGGAGTCGACCATTGATTAGCTGTGGAACGATGACATCACCTTTAATTACTGCGTGAATCAGACAGGTGTTGTTTTGAAGAAGATAACCGTCTTATTTATTGAGCAAACACATTGTCGCCGAGGTGACAGTGGTGCCCTACGCTAGCTCTCGTGTATAGAAGCTGAACGCGACGTTAAACCTTAATTGTCTCTCTCTCTCCGGGTAGACGCTGTCACATAAAAGATGTCCTGGACGTGTAATGACGGCGTCCAGTCACAGTTTCTGTGTGTGCACGCGGCTAAATTCGAATTGTTTATTTGGCACAAACATGCCAACTCTCTGTGCGCCTACTTAATATCCCATAATTGCATCGTATTTGAGGCCGTATCGTAAAATATTGGTCTTTTGATTGGTCGTATCAATGCGTCACGTGGCTCGGTAGGAGTGACGTATACCCATGAATATATAATGCTCGATGGACAGGCTCGGAGCAGTATTTCAGCCAGAGGCACAGTAGATGCGTGCCTCTAGAGGCGCGAGAATGACCGAACATCGGTAATGGACATTCATCATTAGCAGGAAAACTCAATCATGATTTCTCAATACCTGGATGGCTTTTTGCAAGACAATACTCCATAGCCAATCAGTGGTCGACTCTTACATTGCGTATGTATAAAAATAGTATTGCGCAATACCTAGATGGGCGATTGCGCAATACAAAGCCAGATTATTTCGAGGGGTTTCTCTAAATAAGTGCCCAAGTGTACCTTGGCATATCGAAATACAAACGTGTTTTCCAAAACAGCAACTACATGATTGCATAATACATAGACGTCACGACATCGCTTCACAGCCAATCAGTTGTTGATCCACTGCACTCCCTGCACTATACGACCTGAATGCTGCTATTATACTACACTCCACCTACAAAATTGATATAATGTTATTTAACTAAAACTACAGGTTTCAATCAATAACATTCCAACTATTATAGGTGCTAGTCACCTGTTTAGCCTTCCTGGCGAATGCCAAAGTTGAAATAAATAAATAAAATGAACTGTTCGAATTGTTCGAATCAAATCTTAGTCTAGAGGAATTCAGTTCCCCGCTTGCCTCGCAGTCTATACACCTCTAGAGTAGTGGGGAATGAGGGCTCTTAAGCCCGGCGCACAAGAGCGCATGAAATCGCAAGCAACGAGATATTTGAAACAACGATATTTGGACGCCGGCGATTTTGGATCCTTGTTAAAAATAATAATAATAATAATAATGAGCTTTATTTTATCTCGATATGACCCCATAGGACAAGTCCTATTTTCATGGGGGTCGAGAGCTATAACACAGAAATGTAAATAACATGGTTAAAATGAACATCTAGTCATAAATAGATAAAAATCAATAATCTGTGGCAATCTAAGAGATATTTGCTAAAAATTCATCAAGATACAATTTTGCACACTTAGTTTTAAAAATATTAAGATGACTCTGCTTTTGCTTTGCCCGCACACGAGACGACAGTGTTGCAACTCTGCATTAGCTATCATATTAAATATCACATGATATCCACTTGATTGGCTGAATTTCGCGGCAACAGGATACAAAGTTTCCCGCATTTGCGTACACTTCGCCATCCATAAGATGGCTTGCGAATCGTGTGTCTCCATTATTGCGGAGCGATATCCGGTACTTTACCGGATTCTGTTCGGCCTTCATCCGGCGGAGAACAGACTCGAGAAATCTGATAAATTTCAGGTTTTCATACCACTTTTGAAACAGATATTGCCTGGGCTTACAAAATATATAGGTATGTATAACTTTCGTGTCATCCAAGAGGTGTGGTGGATCTGAAATTTTGAA
The DNA here is from genome assembly GCA_036873755.1 of Hanleya hanleyi. NCBI lineage: Eukaryota > Metazoa > Mollusca > Polyplacophora > Lepidopleurida > Hanleyidae > Hanleya > Hanleya hanleyi. The sequence goes on along the minus strand of JAVTVY010056221.1, from coordinate 289,170 downwards.
CAAGTAGTTCATCACATGACTCGAAAATGGCGACTTACGTTGGGGTTACGTCGGTAGAGTTTAGCTGATTGGCTGACGAAGTCACGTGGTATTGATTTATGGAAATTCCGTCTCCCAGTTGACGAAAGTAGGCTGAAAATGGATACACACGATCCCAGGGTCAGTCTTACCGCGTATAGATGACCGAGATGGTTACAGGTTGAGTTTCCCGTTCACCGCACACGAGCAACTTCTGTCGCCGGCGCAAATTTATCCGAAGATTCTGTCGCCGAAATATTAAACACGCTCAAACTTTGGATCCTGTTGCTTGTGACAAAATGTCCTGTTTCCACTTCCCGCAGACGGGACGATTTTCGAGATATTCAGTCGCACGCGTTCAAATATCCTGTTGCTTGCGATTTCATGCGCTCGTGTGCGCCGGGCTTTACACCGCCCTGGACGTACATTGATTCAGCCTAATTTATACAGACAGTGGAAATGATTATCAGTCAACCCTGCAGGACAACGAACGTCCACCGTTATCCACTGGTACATCTATTCACTGCTATTGGTCACTTATACATGTATCACTTATCCATAGCTGCCCACTGCTTATCTCAAACTCACATTCTTCCTGGTCGTTCTTCAATATTGTATCGCAAAACACTCGAACTGAGCTAACATTTATATAAGCGTGTGCGAAATGATCTACCGTCCCTCCTATATGCTCAACACTATATGTTGTTCTGGGAACGGTAGAATGAAAACAGTATGATCGTCAGAGAACAATAGAATAAGAACGATAGAATGATCTTTTTTGGAGACAGTAATCTTTGCTCTACCACGTGCATGGTATGTAAAACTCGGTAGACGAACCGGTGTCTAAGTTGTGTGGGTCATAATACAGTGTCTATAGTTTACTAAACTACGCTGAACTTTTGATACCGCCCGTATCACTGAATCGGGTTATCTTTATTTATTCCCAGATTAATTTTGCAAAAAATATACACACTATCCATCAATGTACTGAAAAAGTCATTTTTGAAAAAACGTGCGATATAGATATGATGGGCTTTTCCGACTCCCTTTGAATCAGTGTCGACCCGACCCCCTTTGAATCAGTATCCTCATGTACAGGGTTTTTTTAAAGGTCAACCCAAACGGAATTTTTTTTTGGTCTAAGAATCCTTAAAAATCATAGTTCATACTTCACTTTGTATGAAAAAAGAGAGAGCGATTTTCACCTTTCAAACGGCAATATCTCGCCAATCAGACTGCACAAAATTATGAAAAAAATATCATTATTTTCAGAATCGAAAGGACTATTTTTTTATATTTTTGACCTCAGAGCGTTTGGGTTGACCTTTAACACATTTCTCTACACACCAGTGTCAACATGTGCGATTTTTGAACACGTTTCTCAGAGTACCAGTCATTCGCAACTTCCCCTTCGTAGATTTCCGCTCGGGAGTTGAGTACCAGTGTCAACACATTTCTGTATACATCAGTGTCAACTTGTACAAGGTTTGGACACATTCCTGTACACACCAGTGTCAACATGTACAGGTTTTGAACACATTTCTGTATACATCAGTGTCAATATGTACAGATTTTGAACATATTTCTGAACACAGGAGTTTAAACATGTGCAGGATTTGAACCCATTTCTGCACAGACCAGTGCCAACATGTACAGGTTTGAACACATTTCTGTGCGCACCAGTGTCAACATGTGCAGGTTTTCAACACATTTCTGTACGCACAAGTGTCAACATGTGCGAGTTTTGAACATATTTCTATACACACCAGTGTCAACATGTGCAAGGTTTGAACACATTTCTGTACCAGTACCAGTGTCAACATATACAAGTTTTGGACACATTTCTGAGCGCACCAGTGTCAACATGTGCAAGGTTTGAACCCATTTCTTTACACAACAGTGTCAACATGTTCAAGTTTGAACACATTTCCCGTCACACCAATGTCAACTTGTGCAGGTTTCGAACACATTTCTGAGCGCACAGGTATCAACATGAACAGGTTTTGAACATATTTCTGTACACATCAGTGTCAACATGTACAGGATTTGAACACATTTCTGTCCACACCACTGTCAACATGTACAGGTTTCGAACACATTTCTGTACACATCAGTATCAACATGTAGAGGTTTTGAACAAATTTCTGTACACACCAGTGTCAATATGTACAGGTTTTGAACACATTTCTGTACACACCAGTGTCAATATGTACAGGTTTTGAACACATTTCTCAGCGCACCACTGTCAACACGTGCAAGATTTGAACTCATTTTGAGCGCACTAGCTTCAACATGTACAGGTTTGGAACACATTTCTGTAAACACCAGTGTCAACATGTACAGGTCACTTTCGGTCGCGTGACGGCCCAGTAAGAGTTATCGATCTGCCCCTACATAAGACCATACGCTTCAGTGACCTCCAATGTTAAACCCAATGGACAACGCACTCACGGACACTTGCGGTATGGGGTGTGGCAGCTTGTTTTTACCTCCGTCGATCAGACGGAGGTCTAGGAGCGCAACGTGAAATCTCCCGCCAAATAATTGTCATATGGGGAACCCACGACTCGTAGTATTTCCAATAGGGATCGTCATGGTTCCCGACGAAATCTTGAGGCACTTTTCTTTGGACACAATTGAAATAATGGGGTTCCCCATTGCAATGCATTGCAGTGGGCCTTGCTTCTGTAGTCGGGTTCCACCTCAATCTCGAAACCAGAGCTATCCGGTCCTGTCCTCCCATCCACCGAGAGATTTAACATGGCGGCCCTCCAGCTTGTAGAGACGGACAATGCGATTTTTTGCCGTTTTTCTGGTAAGTTTATTGTCGCCATTTGATGTCATTACAACTCAATGATTCATAGTACACCACCCGTCATTTCTATATATCGTAAAGTATTTGTCGGCTGATGACTTATGTCGAAGCCAACCAAATAGTCTAAGTTGTTGTTGTTGCATATCAAACTGACTGACTCGCTGGAAGACAACAGCACAATCGACGATGCCCTGATTTTACTGATACTCGTTTTCTTTCAGTTGATGATATCCACCAGCCTGGTTGTTTAAAAACAGTTATTCTAAATTTTGCTGATAAATTATATTTCCGGGGGGGGGGGGCTATTTATCTTGGCATTTGGCAGTTGAATAATGGTTTGATTTTGCAGAAGCACCAAATTGATCTACCTGCGTGAGTCTGTAAACTTATTTAATAAAGCTGATAAATAATATACATATACTTTTCTTTTCGTTTATCCTAACAGTTTAGTGACATCCACATTGTGTGCTGTGACACTTGTTGATGAAGAATAATTTGCTTGTTAAACCCTGATAATATTCTGAAAACTTATTCTGAATTGTAGCTGAAACAAAGGAGTGTCTACATTCCACATGTAGGCCTACATTATTGAGATTTTCGACTGATAGCATGGATGGAACCTTTCTCAATTTTTTTTTGTAGTTTTAAGCCCTGGACATACACTGAGCATTTATTTGCCATACGATCACATTTCACATGCTTTGTTCAGCCCCGTGATCTGGAACCAAACAGACAGTATCACTAGATGAAATAAGGAGAACATGATATACATTTCAGGTTTTACCAATGCCAAATGACTTGAACAGAAGACAATTAGACAAAAAGAAAATCAATAAATATATCAATAAATAATAAATTACATAGAAAATGTTCTTGTCTTTGCAAGGGGGGCATCAGACACACTGACAACACAGACCATTCATTCAAATTTCGCCTTCCAGTGGGGAGGCAGAAATATTCCCCAAACACAGTATACATATTCTCTCTTGTGATCTAATTTTCGTTTGTCAAAATAGTGCTCCATAGAGAAGTTACTGATATAAACAATCCTGTTCTAGATTATGATAGACTGGATTATTATCATGCTCATGCCACTAACATGAACTCCAATCCAACCAGTGGTCAAGATCCATCATCGTTCTTCAGAATTCATATTATTGATCACTCATAGATTGTATTAAGTTCTCATAGTACTCAGTTCTCATTTCATACTTTTGCAAATTCTTGTAACATGGTCAGGCTCCAGTTCTATTAAGTACACGTATGAAAGATGCGAACTGGTATGATGGATTTCATCTTGTTGTGTATGACGAAAGAATGAAAAATAATGAAGGCCATCAACATCTTCAGTGAAGTGAGTTTTGATATTAAATATGTATACAATTGATTCCAACTTGCAGGGTTAGCACTTCTGATATCAGATGCAACAGGACTGTTACACAATGGATGTACTGGATGAAATGGAAAAACCAAACGAGACTATTGATTGGTTCAGCTGTGTCAGAAAGGTGTGGTGGTGAAATCAGAGTCAGTGATTGGCCACAACCCCCCCCCACATTGGATATCAGCTGATTCCTCAGGAAATAAACATTACGCATGTAATGATGACAGGCAGAGTGATACATGTGTCAATCGGTCAGACATTTTCAAGGATGCCCAGTTTTAACTTAAAACAACGATGCCGGACTTCATTCCTTCTCTCAGAATAATTGGATCTAACTTTTACAAAACCTGCAGCCCCCAATAGCTCCTGGATCTAGACCACATAAATGAAGGGATCTAGTTTATCGGTGCTATGGCAAAAATATCATGTAGAATGGGATTGTGTGGATAATATCAGATTCATGAAAGTTGAAGTCCTGCAGCATGCTCCACAAATATCATCAAAGGTCATAAAACTTTCTGGTCTGCGCCAGTGTGGATCTATACTTGTTTTTGTTTTTGTTTTTTTTTTTACAAAATTATCTCCCTTGACCAGGTGAGGACTTGAATGTGTCTGAAATGATTTAGCTTCTAGAAACAAAGAGTTCTTTCCTGAGTAGAGATAAAAACCGAACATATTTTGATTATTTTATTCAAATTTCAATTCCACTTCTGGTATATGTACGTGTATAAAATACATACAGAATGAACTGCATACAGAATAACACAAAGAACAGGTATATGTATCTCATTACATTCTTAACCAAAGATCAATACCTGGGTGATATTACAACAATACCATGGTGTTATTGTTATGATTGGCTTAACTTTAGCTGCTGAAGATATTTCTAATTTGAGGGTAATGGGCAATCATACTAAATTTATTTTCATAACTTCATTTATTTTCACAATAAGCAACATAATCGAGATTAGCAAGTGAAGTTTTACAACATAATATAATACGCATCATGGATCTCCTTCAGTTTAGTGTAGACATATATACCCTTGGATATCTGTTACCCTGATTCAGTCATAATATTGTCTGTATTATATTGATGTCGACAAGGAATATACATAATTATTTGATAGTATTATTAATTGTATGTTGTTTATGATTAACATGAACTTTTTATTCGCTGGAATCCAGCCATTTGTTCCATATGGGCAATATTCTCATCAGCCATCACCATTCAATATGAATGTGATACATGTACAAGTCCATGGTAATTGATACATTATGGTGAAGGTGACCTGTAACACCAGTATACAAAATTATTCCGAGCTCATTGAATCAGCACATGATGCTGAGACAGATCAGAACGGAGTGTCGGTAAAATCAGATGTGTTTTGTAGAGGATTCTGTCAATGAGGATGCTATACTGTACACATACAAAATATGAAGTGTTGATGTGTAGGGCCTATAGCATAAAATCACAAGCAAGTTGGTAAAACTAGGCACACAGGGTCTCATTTCTGCCGGTAACGTTGATTTGGGTGGGGGTGTCCTCTCATGGGGAGGTGTGGGTGGGAAGGGGCCTAATGTCTCAAGCAGTATTCCAGGTTTTCCATCAATATACTCTATTCCATACCCCAATATTTCAAGCACGTGAAATCAAAGAAATATTATTTGCGGGGAATGTGACTTCCACATCCCTAGCTGGACATGCTAGTGGGGAACCCTCAATCTCACGTTAATTACCATTGGCGAAGTTAACGTCAACAAATGCAAAATTGAGCTTGGCATCCGGCCCTATGTTATTCAGTGATGTACTATTCCCCTACTGACCCTGTTGCCTCGACGGAGGTCGTTACGCTCATTCAGCGCTTGTTCTGTCTCGAACTGCAGAACACGACGGCTTTTGGTCTTTGATATATGTTGGCATTTGTGGGAAGTTGATGCTGGGTCGACATCGGGCCTTACAGACTAGCCTTTTGTGTTAAATGCCGTCATTTTCATCTGACGCCTATACAGCTCACCAATCCCCAGTGTACGAGTTGTCACAGCGAAACAGCTCACCAATTACCAATATACGAGTTGTCAGAGCATTTCCATCATAGCTCTCTAGATTTGTATCTAATACCGCTTATGCCGGTACTAGGGGCCGTGTGGTCATATCATCTAAATTGCCACATGAACAGGTACAATAAAAGCGTATCTGAGATACAACACATATCACGAATCGTTAGATTCCTGGTATGTGCTTTAGAATAAGTTAACCGGAAGACTATACTGTGAAGTCATGTGACTCTTGTCATTATGTCGGCACCTCTTCCCACTTCCCTTATATGCGTTGTAATTCACTCAAAGTTTCTCAAATTTCACTGAAAAGTTCCAGCAGCTCTGGGGTGGACATGTTAGGTCCATACCGGTGCAGTGGACAATGACCTGGCACCTGGGGCAAACCACTCATGGATATTTGCGGTATGAGGGGTACAATACATGCAGCAAAAGAAGGCGAATCCCAACGCAACACCTTAACGCCTATCTTAACTCCCTAACAGACCCATCGACGACTGCTCCTGTCCAATCAAAAGCCGTCATATGTTGTTGCATCTATAATATTCTCTCTTGCCCAGTAGGGGCAGATTGGGAGGCATATGCGCCTGCGCACTCGAGGAATATTAGAGAAGGGGAGTTTCGGAAGTGCAAAGGAGCGCGTTTGGGGAGATGGAGCCATGTTCGGAGGAGGAGTAGTGAGTGAGTATGTGATGGTTGTAGTGGTGATGTTGGTGGATGTCCGTGGCGATGGTGGTGGTGGTGATGGCGTTGCTGATCACCCGTCTTAACACAGTGACACTGTAACGCCCTAACGTCTTCTATGTAGGTTTATTGTTGTGGTGGGCAATTTAAGCCATACGACGTCGGTCATTACAGGTTAGTTCATCTTGGTATTCTTGCATTTACCAGAATACCACATGTTGAGGCGTTTACTCCATCAGATGTCCACGATGCTCATACAGTAACATCTGATGAGTTGTTTGAGTTCATCTGTCATCACAGCTCCCGACCTAGCGTATCTAATTCCGCTTAAGCCGCCATCTCAGAAAGTTTCAATCTTCGGTCATGTTCACCCTGATCCTCTTGCTCTAATCGTCGTCGGACGGCAGTATGTCCCGGAACAGCTGTTTGCGCATTTTGATCGCATTTTGCAGGCCTCGGCTGGTTGGTGGTAGCCCCATATCCACTTCCAGGTGACGCTTGCTCTTTATGATGGCCCTGTGCATTGGGTCGCCTTTCATTTCAAGCGGTAGCAGGGTATACTGTTCATAGATCGCCATGGCTCTTTTCCCGATGCAAGGGCGCATTTGGATTTACGCCTGTTGTAAGTTATCCTGTCCGGCGTACTCCATCGCTGCAGCGTGAGTATTAACAGCTGCTGTCACAATACGATCCCAAAAGGTAGGGTCTTCCTCACACAGGCTTCCCGGGGACGTATCTAGGCTATCTGAGATCTGGGACGAATATAGAGGGATAGGAAACGCGGCACATCTCTTTGAACTAGGGTCTGTCTCGCTAATTGATATGTTAATGAGTGATTAGTGATTGGTTGATTAGTACGCCTCGTCACTGATTGGCTTTTGTGCGCAAAAGACCGTCACGTGCGCACGTGTGCGAGCCCCGCCCTCTTTCGCTGGTCAATGCTGGGCGAATACACGTGCTTGTCAACTAGGCTCCATTAACGTGAACGCCAGTCAGCTCAATTTAGGCCAAGATTGGTGACCAAAAGAAATCCTTCACAGCTCAACGAGTGGCAAAAGGAATACATCATGCAAACGACAAGAAACAAAACTAGTGCACGGAGAAAAAAAAATCTAAAAAAACAAATGACCCAAAAGAGTAGTTCAATCACAAAAACGTACAAGAATTGTGAGATTTGTTCAGAATTCTAGATATATTTAGCATTTTTACGATTTTCACGAGCAATTATTTACAAAAACGAAAATGGAAAATGAAAACATTTTGCGTACTGTCAATGACATGCTTGCATATTTTGTAAAAGTTAGCACAGATATACTTCAAAGCTTGAGATAAATGAGAAGTTTGATCACAAAGAATGAAAAAATGAGTTTTCCTTCCCGCTCCGTCCACTCGGTAACTTATCGGCAGCGCAGAGCGGTCGAAAGTTGTCATGAAAATATGCATCTTTTCGATGAAAATCTCTCAAAACTTTCTTCTCTCGAAATATTACCTGTTTTGATGAAATAATCTGATGTCAATTGCTGCAGAAGAACGTCTATAAATCTGGGAAAATCTGGAATGAATTAGTGACGAAAATTGGGCGATGCGAAGAAGTTAAAAACAATGGCGGTATATAATGTCTCGCAGAATCTCGTCAGGCTCACACCGAGACATACATTCAACGTGAGCACGCGGCGGCGCCTTTGATGTCGGGGTATGTTTCATATCCCTTCTATACTCGTCCCAGCTGAGATCAAGCTCTCAGAAGTCTCTGTTTCGGTATCATGTATAATGTTTTGTAATTAGAATGCATTTAGCAATGCTACCAAGATATTGCCCTGTGGGGCCACATGACTTCTTGTCAGTACCCCGGCATCTTTTCCCACCACCTCTATATGATGCGCTTAATTGGGGATACTCCCACCTGTTGTCTAGAGGGTGTTCCATGCGAGGACGTTATATGTTTTCAGTTTCGATGACGCTTTTCACATGTTGTCTCGATGATGTGCTCTGGTGGACCTTGTATTCTCTCTTTATTGAAAATGCTTCCCCATGTTGTCATGATTATGTTCTTCGCCTGTGCACTGGAGGGCGTTATATTTCTTCTTTTTTTTCTTGAGGACGCTTCAATGACGCGATGTTCAATGCGTGTGCGCTGGAAGATGTTACATGTTATATGTTTATTGCCGACTCTTCCCGCATGTTGCCTGGGGAATGGTCACTGCATGTTTTCTGGAGGACGTGACATATTCTCTATTCGGAGGACGCGCCCACATCTTGTTTGGAGGATGTTCACTTCATGCGTGTGCTCTGGATAATGTTACATGTTCTCGTTCTTGAGGACTCTCGTCACACGTTGTCTACTGGATATTCATTATGTGTGATCTGGAGGGCGTTACATGTTCTCCGTCTTGCGGACGCTTCCCTCATGTTGTCTGGGGAATATTCATTGTGAGTGCTCTGAAGGTAACATGTTCTCTATATTGAGAACGCTTCTCACATGTTTTCTGGGGATGTTCACTGTCTGTGCTCTGGAGGTCGTAACATGGTCTCTACCTTGACGACGATCCCCGCAAGTTGTTTGGTTAACGTCCAATGCGTGTGCACTGGGGGTGTTACATGGTCTCTTTGTTGACGACTCTTTCCACATGTTGTTTAGAGGATGCTCACTGCATATGCTCTGAAGAACGCTCCATGTTCTCCTTCTTGATTCCGCTTACCTCATATTGTCTGCGGGTTTTCACTGTGTTTGCTCTGAAATATGTTATATCTTCTCTGTGTAGAGAACGCTGCTCACGCGTTGCTTCGTGAATTTTCACTGTGTGTTCCTTGAAGGACATCACGTTCTCTGTATTGAAAATGTTTTCTCTTGTTGTTCTCACTGCCTGTGTACTGCAGGACGTCACATGTTCTCTTTTTTGCTGACGCTTCCCGCATGTTGTCTGGAGGATGTTGTCTCCATCTCGAAGACGCTACGTTACATGTTCACAGTGTGTGCTCTGGACGACGTCACTTGTTCACTGTGTGTGCTCTGGATGTCGTCACATGTTCATTGTATGTGCTCTGGACGACATTGCATGTTCACTGTGTGTGCTCTGGTGGACGTTGCATGTTCTCTATCTGTAGGAGGTTCCCCACATGCTATCTAAAGTACGTTCACTGTGTTTGCTCAAAATGACGTTACATGTTCTCATTATTCCGCATGATGTCTTGATTATGTTCATTGCCTGTGCACTGGAGTGTTCTCTTTATTGAGGACGCTCCCCGTATCTTGTCTGGAGGATGTTTACTTCGTGTGCTTTGGAGGATGTTACTTATTCTCTGTCTTGATGACCCTCTCCTCATGTTGTTTGGAGGACTGCTTGTGCTTCGGAGGATGTTACTTGTTCTCGTTATTGCGGACACTACCTGCATGTTGTCTAGAGTAAGTTCACTGCATGTTCTCTGAAGAACGCTCCTTGCTTACTATCTTGAGGCCGCTTCTCGCATGCTGTCTGGAGGATCCTCACTGCACGTGCAGTGGACGACGTTACATGTTCCATGTCTTGGATATTTGTATCTAATACAGCTCATGCCGATGCTAGGGGTCGTGTGGTCATTTCCCACCTCTTGCATATTGCGCCAATTTATTACCTGTATATGGCAGGATTCTGCTGGTGGACTGTTAAGTCTCCGAGGGCCTCCCTCTGTACATGTCACTCGACAAATATATGTAGGTTAATTGTTTTGGTGGGAAATTTAAGCCGTACGACGTCCGGCATTACAGGTTAATTTCCCTTGGTATTCTTGCATTTACCAGGTTACCCCATGTTGAGACGTTCACGCCATCCGATCTCCGCGATGCTGATCCAATAACATCAGATGAGTTGTTTTAGCTGATCTATCACCACAGCTCTCGAGCTAGCGTATCTAATTCCGTTTAAGCCGGTGTGGAGGCTAAGAATGTTCGGTGGCGAAGAGTGTCCCACTCCTATCTTGTAACACAGCTAGTACAATTTTCTCCACATTGGGGACAAGTGTCCGTCCGTGATTGCAATAGAAAAGGAAATGAAAAGGGACCCTAATCACCAGGACGTTATTATCCATCACACCGGCGCTAGGGGCCGTGTGGATACTCCATAGTCGCCAAATGAACAGCTGCAATAAGCGCAGCTGAGATACTAAGGCTACGTCCGAGAATCTACCGTATTCTAGGGTCTGAATGTTAGGTGCCGAGGGTGGCTTTCCTGTAGAGTTATATGGTTGCTTTTCAGTCGCCAGACGTCGTCAATTTATCCCACCTCTTGCATATTGCTCCAATTTATTACCTGTATATGGCAGGATTCTCCTGGTGGACTGTTACTCCCCGTGGTCCGCCCTCTGTACATGTCACTCGACAAATTTATGTAGGTTTATGTTTTGGTGGGAAATTTGAACCGTACGACGTCGGACATTACAGGTTAGCTTCTCTTGGTATTCTTGCATTTACCGGGCTACCCCATGTTGAGGCGTTTACTCCATCAGACGTCCATTATGCTCATCCATTAACATCAGATGAGTTGCTTGAGCTGATCTGTCATCACAGCTGCCGACCTAACGTATCTAATTCCGCTTAAGGCGGTGGTAGGGGCCGTGTGGATACTTCATAGTCTTCACATGAACACCTGCTGTAAAAGTGCAGCTGAGGTACTAAGGCTACGTTCGAGAATCCATCGTATTCTCGGGTCTGAATGTTAAGTTTCCTGTAGAGTCATATGGTTGCTTTTTAGTCTCCAGACGTCGTCATTTTTTCCCACCTCTTGCACATTGCTCCAATTCTATACCTAGCCCCATAATGTCTTAACGCCATGATGCAGACAGATGAGAGAAAGAAAGATCAACACGTTGACAAGTTTTCATATAGTTTATTATCCCCTCCATCACTGCATACCCACGTTGGGGGAGCGGCGTTGGTTATGTTTACAATTCAAGTATGGTCTTGTTCAACCAGAATCCGCCATTTGGGGCTGCATCTGTCATATTCGTCCTTGCCCGTTAGATGTATTCTCGGCTGCTCTTGTCCAGTAAGAAGCCGCCATCTCAGAAAGTTTCAATCTTCGGTCATGCTCACCCTGATCCTTTTGCTCTAATCGTCGTCGGACGGCAGTATGTCCCGGAACAGCTGTTTGCGCATTTTGATCGCATTTTGCAGGCCTCGGCTGGTTGATGGTAGCCCCATATCATCTTCTAGGTGACGCTTGCTCTTTATGATGGCCCTGTGCATTGGGTCGCCTTTTATTTCAAGTGGTAACATGGTATGCTGTTCATAGATCGCCATGGCTCTTTTCCCGATGCAAGTGCGCATTTGGATGTACGCCTGTTGTAAGTTACCCTGTCCGGCGTACTCGATCGCTGCAGCGTGAGTATTAACAGCTGCTGTCACAATACGATCCCAAAAGGTAGGTTCTTCCTCACTCAGGCTTCCCTGGGACGTATCTAGACTATCTGAGATCAAGCTCTTTATATCAGTAGATAGACTCTCAGCAGTCTCTGTTTCGGTATCAGACTCTCATAATCAGCTTGCATATTCCCAGTATCTGTATTGGCTTCTTGTGCCTCGGTGTCTTTAAAGGTCAACCCAAACGGAATTTTTCTTTGTCTAAAAATCCTTAAAAATCATAGTTCATACTTCACTTTGTATGAAAAAAATATTGGAAAAATTCTAATGCGATCAGGAACACACGTAATATGGGAGCAAAGTGGGCTTTTTCACACTTTCACAGCTGGGTTGATGACGTCACGCAGGGCAATTGACTGAGAAAAAATAGCGGATAACTTGGAAAGCGAGTGCAGTCAGAGCTCCGATTCAGATGTTGATTCGAGCGATATCAGCTCCTTAGATGGAAATATTTTTCTCCAAGAAGATGAAATAGACATAGAGGAGGATGATGACGGGCAAAATAACAGTTGTTTGAAGACCAACGACGGAATTCAGCCCTATCAATTTGAGCCGTACGGCTCCGACTCTGACAGTGACAACCATTCTGACAACGTGGAACTCGACGACGACAGGATTCGGAGAGGTCGTTTGTTGAATACAGATTGGTTTGCAACTTGACTGGAAACTTTATTATCGTCATCTATAAGACAAAATGTCCATATATATCAAAATATATTGAATGTAGAACGATTCTGTGATGTAAAGAACTTGTACGTTTGTATTGTTGTTGTTGTTACTGGCCGAGACGGCCTTTTCGAGGGGATAAACTCCGGGATTCGACAGATTGGACAGTAAACTGTTGATAACTCTACTGATATACGTCTGATTTGAATTCTGTTTGTTTTCCCATAATCCCCATGAAATACCAACTTCAGAATTATATAGTTTGATAAAAAACTATGGATATTCATGGCGAAAAGTAAGCCGTGGTGAGTGGGTGTCGAAACGACGTGATGGATCGGCATTCACATTTGCTCAATTTTCGACAAATTACTTCAATTAAATTGAAATCGAATGATATTCCTACAATCTCAAATGATTATGAAAGTATTATTATCACTTCTGTATCTACAGCCATTCACTCCAATTGGTGTTCAGAACCAATAGGTGTTCAGAACCAATAGGTGTTCAGAAAAAAAAACAATAAAAGGTGACCGGTTTGCCCGATCACTGTACGACTTTATCGTTGTCTGATCTACATGCACTGTCACACTTGTGGGTAGACTGGACCCAGCCCCTGTTTCGTAACGTATTTTAAAGGGGAAACAAAAGGAAGTAACTCTGCCTATTAAGAAATACTTGAAATAATTTTTTCATTTTTTTTTTCATTTTTTTTATTTATTTATTTACTTATCAAACGTATATATATTTAAGAAAGATCATTTTATTATCATTAAATAGTACATATGAAATAGAGACTCATCCAGTCTAACTTGTAGGTGCTCAAGCAACAAATGCCACATCATGGATAGCATTCTGGGCGTTCATCGGGGACGCGAGAGCGAGCAGGACATGTACAGCCGTCTCCCTGCTCGAGGCCTCGCTTGCAGGCAAGGTTCGTTCAGCCGATGTCCGTGGTAGATTCTCCTTGTCCGATTTCTTTGCCGTGACAATCTGATTGTTCTTAGATTTGACAGTTGGAATAGCTGTACTCTTTAGTTTTGGTTTGTATCCGAATTCAACTGCTACACTGTAGAGGTCCTCGAATGATGTCTTTCTGTCAAAATGTGCCGAGCAAATTATACGAGTATTGGCTCGGGCCCTCTTTCCACACCCTCGTGTTGCGTACAAATTTCGTCCAATTTGCAGCGATTTTCTCGCCTTTAGGCCACAAATGAATACTAACACCGTCATCTGTAGTAAAACTTCAACCTCCCACCACACAACGTCGCGGCATATTTAACAAATGATGCCCCGATACTCCGAAAATCTCCAGAAATCAGCAGCTACTTATGACTGTGGTATACGGCTTTAACATAGAGAATACAAGACGGCTGTCCCTCCGTGACGTCACAGCTGGAATTGACAGGAGAGCGATTTTCACCTTTCAAACGGCAACATCTCGCCAACCAGACGGCACAAAATTATAAAAAAATATCATTATTTTCAGAATCGAAAGGACTATTGTTTTTAATATTTTTGACCTCAGATCGTTTGGGTTGACCTTTAATCCCATGTATAATTTTTTGTTCTTGTAATGCATTTAGCAATGCTATCAAGATATTGGCCTGTGGGGCCACATGACTTCTTGTCAGTGCCCCGGCATCTTTTCCCACCACCTCTATACGATGCGCTTAATTGGGGATACTCCCACCTGTTGTCTAGAGGGTGTTCCATGCGAGGACGTTATATGTTTTCAGTTCCGAGGACGCTTTCCACATGTTACCTAGATGATGTGCTCTGGTGGACCTTGTATTCTCTCTTTATTGAAAATGCTTCCCCATGTTGTCATGATTATGTTCTTCGCCTGTGCACTGGAGGGCGTTATATCTCTTTTTTTTTCTTGAGGACGCTCCAATGACGCGATGTACAATGCGTGTGCGATGGGGGATGTTACATGTTATATGTTTTTTGACGACGCTCCCCGCATGTTGCCTGGAGGACGTTATCTATTCTCTATTTGGAGGACGCGCCCACATGTTGCCTGGAGGATGTTCACTTCATGCGTGTGCCCTGGATGATGTTCTCGTTCTTGGGGATTCTCTTCACACGTTGTCTAGTGGATGTTCACTGTGTGTGATGATCTGGATGGCGTTACATGTTCTCTATCTTGAGGATGCTTCCCACATGTTGTCTGGGGATGTTCATTGTCTGTGCTCTGGAGGTCATAACATTTTCTCTAGCTTGATGACGATCCCCGCAAGTAGTTTGGTAGACATCCAATTTGTGTGCACTGGGGGTGTTATATGGTCTCTTTGTTGACGACTCTTTCCACATGTTGTTTAGAGGATGCTCACTGCATATGCTCTGAAGAATGCTCCATGTTCTCCTTCTTGATGCCGCTTACCTGATATTGTATGCGGGATTTTCATTGGGTTTGTTCTGAAAGATGTTACATCTTCTCTGTCTGGAGAACGCTGCACACGCGTTGCCTAGTGGATTTTCACTGTGTGTTCACTGAAGGACATCACGTTCTCTGTAGAAAATGCTTCCTCATGTTGTTCTCACTGCCTGTGTACTGGAGGAGGTCAAATGTTCTCTTTTTTGCCGACGCTCCCCACATGTTGTGTGGAGGATGTTCAATGCATGTGATTTGAGGAACGTCACATGTTAAGCTTCTTGAAGACGCTCGCGGCATGCTGTCTCGAGGATGTTGTCTCCATCTCGAGGACGCTCTCTACATGTTGTCTGGGGGATGTTCATGTGTGTGCTCTGAACGACGTTACATTTTTACTGTGTGTGCTTTGGGCGACGTCACATGTTCACTGTTTGTGCTCTGGTGGGCGTCGCATGTTCTCTATAAGGATGTTAACTGTGTTTGCTCAAAATGACGTTACATGTTCTCGTTATTCCACATGATCTCTTGATTATGCTCATTGCCTGTGCATTGGAGTGTTCACTTTATTGAGGACGCTCCCCATATCTTGTCTGGAGGATGTTCGCTTCGTGTGCTTTCGAGGATGTTACTTATTCTCTGTCTTTAGAACCCTCTCTTCATGTTGTTTGGAGGACTGCTTGTGCTTCGGAGGATGTTACTTGTTCTCGTTATTGAGGACACTTCTCACATGTTCTTCCTACATGTTGTATGGAGGATGTTAACTGCGTGTGTTGTGGAGGAAATTGCCTGTCCTCTGTTCCACGAACGCTCTCTGCTTATTGTCTAAAGGATATTCACTGCGTGTGCTCTGGAGAACGTTACATGTTCTCTGTCTTGTGGACCCTGCTCACATGTTGTCTGGAGCATGTTCACTGCGCCGGTTTGGAAGGATTATATCTTTTCCATCTTGAGGACGATCCCCAGATGTCTGGAGGGTGTTCACTACTTGTGCTTTGGAAGACGTTGCAAGGTCTCTATCTCCAGGACGCTATCCGCTTGTTTTGTCAGGAAGATGTTCACTGTGTGTTCTCTATAACTTTCTCTATTTTTGATGACCGTCCCATATTTTGTCTAGAGGTTGTTTACTCTGTGTGCTCTGACGGACATTAACCGTTCTCTGTCTTGAGGACGCTCCCCACTTGTATCCTGGGGGATGTTCGCTGCGTTTGCTTCGGTGGCGGTTTTGTTCTCTGTCTTGAGGAATTTGGTGCTAATACTGTTATATGGAATATGGAATAGGTCTTTGGATTATGGACGCGGATATTCTCTAATGGACGACGGCAGAATTATGAATGACGGACCAGACACTCGTAATTGAGGACGCTCTCCACATGTTGTCTGGAGGATGTTCACAGCTCGTTCTCTGGATGACTTGAAATGTTTTCTATCTTGATGATCCTCCCCACATGTCTGGAATATGATCAGTGCATGTGCTTTGGAGGACTTCACATGTTCTCTGTCCCACATGTTGTCTGAAGAATATTCACTGCGTGTGTTCTGGTGGAGGTTATGTGTTTTCTATCTTGAAGACGCACCCCAAATGTTGTCTGGAGTATGTTCATTGCGTGTGTTCTAGAGGACGTTATATGTTTTCTATCTTGAAGACGCCCACACATGTTGTCTGGAAATGTTCACTGCGTGTGTTCTGGTGGAGGTTATGTGTTTTCTATCTTGAAGACGCACCCCAAATGTTGTCTGGAGTATGTTCATTGCGTGTGTTCTAGAGGACGTTATATGTTTTCTATCTTGAAGACGCCCACACATGTTGTCTGGAAATGTTCACTGCGTGTGTTCTGGTGGAGGTTATGTGTTTTCTATCTTGAAGACGCACCCCAAATGTTGTCTGGAGTATGTTCATTGCGTGTGTTCTAGAGGACGTTATATGTTTTCTATCTTGAAGACGCCCACACATGTTGTCTGGAAATGTTCACTGCGTGTGTTCTGGTGGAGGTTATGTGTTTTCTATCTTGAAGACGCACCCCAAATGTTGTCTGGAGTATGTTCATTGCGTGTGTTCTAGAGGACGTTATATGTTTTCTATCTTGAAGACGCCCACACATGTTGTCTGGAAATGTTCACTGCGTGTGTTCTGGTGGAGGTTATGTGTTTTCTATCTTGAAGACGCACCCCAAATGTTGTCTGGAGTATGTTCATTGCGTGTGTTCTAGAGGACGTTATATGTTTTCTATCTTGAAGACGCCCACACATGTTGTCTGGAAATGTTCACTGCGTGTGTTCTGGTGGAGGTTATGTGTTTTCTATCTTGAAGACGCACCCCAAATGTTGTCTGGAGTATGTTCATTGCGTGTGTTCTAGAGGACGTTATATGTTTTCTATCTTGAAGACGCCCACACATGTTGTCTGGAAATGTTCACTGCGTGTGTTCTGGTGGAGGTTATGTGTTTTCTATCTTGAAGACGCACCCCAAATGTTGTCTGGAGTATGTTCATTGCGTGTGTTCTAGAGGACGTTATATGTTTTCTATCTTGAAGACGCCCATAGCATATTCTCTGAAGAGTGTTCACTGAGTGTGTTCGGGAGGGCGTTATATGATTTTATCTTGAAGACGCCCCTAACATGTTCTCTGAAGAGTGTTCGTTGCGTGTGTTCTGGAGCACATTATATGTTTTCTATCTTGAAGACGTCCTAATATGTTGTCTGCAGAGTGCTCACTGAGTGTGTTCTGGGGCACGTTATATAGACGCCCATAACATGTTCTCAGAAGAGTGTTCACTGAGTGGGTTCGGGAGGACGTTATATGATTTCTGTCTTGAAGACGCCCCCCCCACATGTTGTTTGAGGATGTTCACTGCGTTTTTTTTGGAGGACGTTATATGTTTTCTATCCCGAAGACGCTCCTCACATGTTGTCTGAAGATGTTCACTGCGTGTTCTGGAGGACGTTATATATGTTTTCATTCCTTGAAGACGCCCCTAATATGTTGTCTTGAAAGAGTCCACTGAGTCTATTCTGTAGGATTATATGTTTTCTATCTTGAAGACGCCCCTTACATGTTCTCGTAAGAGTGTTCACTGAGTGTGATCTGGAGGACGTTATATGTTTCCTATCTTGAAGACGCCCCTAACATGTTGTCTGGACGATTTTCACTGAGGGTGGTCCGGAGGACGTTAGATGTTTCCGATCTCGAAGATGCCCTGACATGTTTGGAAGAGTGTTCACTGAGTGGGTTCGGGAGGACGTTATATGATTTCTATCTTGAAGACGCCCCCCCCCCCACATGTTGTTTGGAGGATGTTCACTGCGTTTTTTTTGGAGGACGTTATATGTTTTCTATCCCGAAGACGCTCCTCACATGTTGTCTGGAAGATGTTCACTGCGTGTGTTCTGGAGGACGTTATATATGTTTTCTATCTTGAAGACGCCCCTAATATGTTGTCTTGAAAGAGTCCACTGAGTCTATTCTGTAGGACGTTATATGTTTTCTATCTTGAAGACGCCCCTTACATGTTCTCGTAAGAGTGTTCACTGAGTGTGATCTGGAGGACGTTATATGTTTCCTATCTTGAAGACGCCCCTAACATGTTGTCTGGACGATTTTCACTGAGGGTGGTCCGGAGGACGTTAGATGTTTCCGATCTCGAAGATGCCCCGACATGTTTGGAAGAGTGTTCACTGAGTGTGTTCCGGAGGACGTTATATGTTCCCTATCTTGAAGATTCCCCCACGTGTTGTCTGGAAGATGTTCATCGTGTGTGTTCTGGAGGACGATATATGTTCCCTATCTCGAAGATGCCCCCACATGTTGTCTGGAAGATGTTTACTGAGTGTGTTCTGGAGGACGTTATATGTTCCCTATCTTGAAGATGCCCCCACATGTTGTCTGAAGAGCGTTCACTGAGTGTGTTCTGGAGGACGTTATATGTTTCCTATCTTGAAGATGCCCCCACTTGTTGTCTGAAGAGCGTTCACTGAGTGTGTTCTGGAGGACGTTATATGTTCCCTACCTTGAAGATGCCCCCACATGTTGTCTGAAGAGCGTTCACTGAGTGTGTTCTGGAGGACGTTATATGCTTCCTATCTTGAAGATGACCCCACATGTTGTCTGGAGAGCGTTCAATGAGTGTGTTCTGGAGGACGTTATATGTTTCCTATCTTGAATATGCATCCACATGTCGTCTGAAGAGCGTTCACTGAGTGTGTTCTGGAGGACGTTATATGTTCCCTATCTTGAAGATGCCCCCACATGTTGTCTGGAAGATGTTCACTGTGTGTGTTCTGGAGGACGTTATATGTTCCCTGTCTTGAAGATTGCCCCACATGTTGTCTGGAAGATGTTCACTGTGTGTGTTCTGGAGGACGTTATATGTTCACTATCTTGAAGATGCCCCCACATGTTGTCTGAAGAGCATTCACTGAGTGTGTTCTGGAAGATGTTCACTGAGTGTGTTCTGGACGTTATATGTTCCCTATCTTGAAGACACCCCCACATGTTGTCTGGAAGATATTCACTGAGCGTGTTTTGGAGGACTTTATATGTTTCCTATCTTGAAGATGCCCCCACATGTTGTCTGGAAGATGTTCACTAAGTGTGTTCTGGAGGACGTTATATGATCCCTATCTTGAAGACTCCCCCACATGTTGTCTGCAAGATGTTCACTGAGTGTGTTCTGGAGGACGTTATATGTTCCCTATCTTGAAGATGCCCCCACATGTTGTCTGGAAGATGTTCACAGTGTGTTCTGGAGGACGTTATATGTTCCGTATCTTGAAGCTGCTCCCACATGTTGTCTGGAAGATGTTCACTGAGTGTGTTCTGGAGGACGTTATATTTTCCCTATCTTGAAGACGCCCCACATGTTGTCTGGAAGATGTTCATTACGTGTGTTCTGGAGGACGTTATATATGTTCCCTATCTTGAAGATGCCCCCACATGTTGTCTGGAAGATGTTCACAGTGTGGTCTGGAGGACGTTATATGTTCCCTATCTTGAAGACGCCCCAACATGTTGTCTGGAAGATGTTAACTGAGTGTGTTCTGGAGGACGTTATGTGTTCCCTATCTTGAAGATGCCCCCACATGTTGTCTGGAAGATGTTCACGGAGTGTGTTCTGGACAACGTTATATGTTCCCTATCTTGAAGATTCCCCCACATGTTGTCTGGAAGATGTTCACTGAGTGTGTTCTGGAGGACGTTATGTGTTCCCTATGTCGAAGATGCCCCCACGTATTGGCTGGAAGATGTTCACTGAGTGTGTTCTGGAGGACGTTATGTGTTCCCTATGTCGAAGATGCCCCCACGTATTGGCTGGAAGATGTTCACTGAGTGTGTTCTGGAGGACGTTATATGTTTCCTTTCTTGAAGCTACCCCCACATGTTGTCTGAAGAGTGTTCACTGAGTGTGTTCTGGAGGACGTTATATGTTTTCTATCTTGAAGATGGTCCCACATGTTGTCTGAAAGATGTTCACTGCGAGTGTTAACCGTAACCCTTACTGACAATGTCATCTGATAGGAGGGCACTGATTGTATTACGGAGTGTGTGTGTGGTGGGGTGGGGGGGGGGGGGGGGGGGCGGATTCCTGAATGTTGTCCTACGTTTTATGTACGAGTACGATTGGGGACATTAGATTGCGTTGTCTGGAGATTGTCAAGTTTGAAAGATGGTAATGCGTATTTTGAAACAAATACGTTGTTCTATTTCTTATTGCCATTCGGATTACAAATCTATTATATTACAAGTACTTTACTTCGTGAGTTATTACCACCTAAGAGAGGATCTGCAACAGTCTGGAGGGGACATGACGTGGCCAAGAAATATATATGATCAGAAGATAAGTACGGTAACCGCATTGTGTAGATGATTTCCTACATTATGCACAATTGGCTCTCGGATTCGGCTCTGTTATTTGGTAGGCATATCGATCGATTGATACACCAGGGATTAGCTGGCATAGAACAACAAAATAGGCGGTTTCCCCGGAGACACAGTGCAGGTGTACTCAGCATCTTCACAACAACTGGATCTGAGATGTGCTTGGCTGGCTTTACAAGCAACATCTTCTTCGCCGAAAATATATAAGTGCCCCTACCAGCGTATCTTCGCCAAATGAACACCGAGATATGCAGCGTCCACGGTGTCCTGATGATGGGATATTGTCACAGTTATTCCACGAGAACACACTTAAAGAGGAATGGTTGTTATTATAATTATGCAATCGATAGAAGGGTGGCTATTAATCACCAAAGGAACTGGTATGGGTATAACATATCTAGTTCTAATACTATTCGCTTCATCAGGCATCGCGGATGAAAGTGTAGTGAGTTTTTATCCAATTTACTCTTTCCTGTCAGTTGTCGGTTTGGCTACCTCTCATTGGCGATCTCAATATTAGCAGCTTCTCAAATTCAAATTAGATTCGCAAAGTGAAAGTGCCGAATCTAAATTATATTTCATGAACACTGAACACGATATATGAGAAAGGGACAACTTCGAGCATGGATTGTTTGCATTTCGATGACAACAGAAAAAGGCTCATAATGGGAATGGGCTGGGTGGGCGGGAAGGAGGTGTCGGTAAGAAAACACATAACCTCTCCGAGTTATCATGACAATAAATTGGACCACTACACCAACCCAGCAGGCGAATGGCGTTGATTCAACGTCAAGCCTGAACGTTGACATTTACGCCTCAACGTCTACCCTTCACGAATGGCAAGAATTTTGCCGTCTTATATACTCATGTCCTAACTTCTTCAACTATAGCTCTTAAATTACACAATTGCATTTGTGAATGACAAATATAGAATGGTGTATATTTACTGGGTTATCTGGGTGCTGGGCTTAGCATCAGTAAATCAACCTTTTCCCGGAGTTGTTCCTAACCGATTTAGATGTCGATAGCCTACCTGAATTTCGTTTTGACAAACAACATGCACTTACACCGAGATCAAAGAGATTTTCTATTCAGTGAGCTTGGTGTTCATTTTTCGTGCACCGACTTTCAGAGATGTTACTATGGAATTTAGCTTGGCGAGCTCACGAGGTGCTTCTGATGGGCTTCGGCTCCGTAGGGTATTAGGTGTGGGTAAATAACTGTACACGTGCGGATTGTAGAAACCCTTAACATCGCAACCGCCCTTAACATCGCACTTCGAGGTTAAAAGACTCGACATGTCCGCTTTTAACATCGCAATTGTCCTTGCGCTGTTAAGGGCCGACTGTGTCGATATCGTGACTTTTAACACTCACTTACCATATGACAACCTACATTTCAAGCTCGTTAGTGGAGGAGAGTGGCAAGTCATACTGTGGATAACATTATATATGTCTGTGAACACGAGACAAGTGTAGCTAGATTCCATTCTTTGTCGACCTCACACGGACTCTAGAACAAATTCATTCCAGATTGAGCTCAATCTCAAAGGTGACAGAGGCCAAAATTCAGGCGACCCCCCCCCCCCCCCCGCCCAACGTCGATTTCAGTTCCACTCTGTGGTTACGCACCACTGTATTATTGAGTTCTTCACAACCAGAACGGTATGTTTTCCCAAGGAAAGCACACAGTAGTATATTTACCGCAAATCCATTAGCATTAAGGCTGAGGCTGATGCCGTTATGTGGAGTCAAGTGGCGGTGACGTCACATCAGGTTACGTCATATCGGGGTCAAAAGTTACTTCCGGTCACGTGACTTCCGGGTCAAAGTTCACTTCCGGTGGGAGGTCACCTCCGGTACTGGTTCACAAGTCTCCTATCAACGTGCTTCCTAATCACGTCAATATTGTAATGATCTATAAATTGGACTGGGTTTTTCCCAGCAAGACCTCCGAACAATGTCCCAGCGTAGAGCGATGACGTCATGTTGAATAGAAAAGGTTTTAGAGTTATCTGCCCCTACATCGGTGCCCAGATGCTCTTCAGTTACTTTAAGGCGCTTGTCTGGGTATTTCCCGTCTGGGGTCGTGGGTTCGAATCCCGCTGTCGACCAATTTACAACTTGTCGACGCGTTAGTATTGTATTGTAGCACTACCTCTAGCAAAAGGTAAAAACATCCCCGTCCATGCATGTACTTAACTTTTTCTTAACGTCGGTAACAATGGCGCCAATCGTCCGGAAGACAGTGGCAAGTCGATAGTAGCGCCATCTGCACGTAGGGTGCATGAAGTTCTTGAACTTGAAATATGCCGGCATACTCACTAAAAATCTAGAAACACGGACTGTACATGAAAACGTTTGGGTGTTAAATTTATCGACCGCTCGCATTGTTTACCACTTTTCAGCGCTTGCCAGTGACGTCATAATACTATTATTATTTCATATGTATATATGATCTGTGGCGGGCTATACCAAATATCATTTCTTCATTATAAAGCCAGTTGCGCAAAATGCAACATCGACAGAGTAGGTTGGGCATTACAGGGACAATCCACGGGTGTAATAATACCTATGGGCCGTCATAGCTCAGTCGTTAGAGCATCGGCGTGTTTAGCCGGGGTCGTGGGTTTGAATCCCGCTGACGACCAATTTATTCTTTCTTTCTCAAAAATCATTTCATATGTATATATGCTCAGTGGCGGGCTATACGCACAGTGACTTGGGTAGCATGGCGTGTCTTCGTCGATGTTCTTGTTGCTATAATTATATAAAAAAAAATTTCAAGAATATAATTAGGCTATTCCCCACCTTTTCATACATCACAATGACAGTGGATGTCATAAAATGCTTTCTATATGACCTACATCGATCTACATACCCCTCCTCTACTAGATCTCCAACTAAATATCAAGTATGGAAACTCCAATGTTAAAGAATTCGCCACGAATCCCGGTACACAATACATTCTCCACGATATTGGCTGGTTTCCAGTAACTGATCAGGCATCGAGTGGGGCTTGGATATCGAGCCCGAACGGCTTCGAATGCAGGAAAACTTACCTCATGGCATTCTCCACGCCCGTTGAGTTTTCACCACAGTCCACGCCTGCTCATCCATTTACTGTTATTTGTCTGCAGACACCCGAATTCCCCCGTGTACCGGGATTCGTGGCGAAAGTCGGTATACGGCTTTAACATTGGAGTTTCCACACTTGATATTTAGATGGAGATCTAGTAGAGGAGGGGTATGTAGATCGATGTAGGTCGTATAGAAAGCATTTTTATGACATCCACATTTTACGTCATTGTGGTGTATGAAAAGGTGGGAAATAATTATATTCTTGAAAAAAAAAAATAATTATATAATCACAACAACAACAAAATCGACAAAGACATCCCCTGCTACCCAAGTCACTGTGGCTATACGCCATACCAAATATCATTTCTTCATAAGCGTAACAATGTATCCGCCAAACGGAAGTCATAGTGCTAGCGCGGGATGTACCTGCTAAATAGCTTACGTGGCCTTGTCCCATTATACGGATAACTGAATTTTAACGAAAAAAAAAAATTAAAAACCCGGGAACGAACAAAATTGGGGAGTAGTATAGAAAGATAGCATCTTCGTGTACACAGGGGCGTGTTTGGACTATCCTTGCTCCTAATGGGCCGCTATTGTATCGTGTTTAATAGAATGTGACGTCATCAGTAGTAGAGAAAGCGTATGTAAAGTCCAGTTGACGCTTTAGTACGCACAATTGCCTAGTCCAATGATATATCAACAACAACAACAAGCCTATAGCATATTCCACATTTTATTATCCCCTCTATCACAACACACCCAAGCTGGGGGAGCCGCTATCGGCGTGGTTACAATTCTCGTATGCTCTTCGTCCAATCAGAAGTCGCCATTTGAGAAAGATCAATCTTCGGTCATGTTCGCTCTTATCGGTTAGAAGTATTCTCGGCTGCACTTGTCCAATCAGAAAGAGCAGTAGTAGAAAAGGGGCATTTGAATGGAGGTTTTTGAGGTAGAGAAGGACCATCCGTGGTCCAAAAGGGGCTTGGGTTGTATCCTATTGAAGCTCTTATCGGGTAGAACAAGACTGGGATAAAACGCGTATACACACTGAGGTGTAGTAGAAAAAGGGTGCTTTCGAAGATTCTAACTATGCCCCATGCACTTCAAGGTTATTTGCATACCAGCAAGAGAAAAGGAATCCCCACGCAACGCCTTAATGCCCATCTTAACACATTAACGCCTATCTAGCTAACCACTAGCTAACATTGTCTACATGCATATTTCCTGATCAGCTTAAGCAAGCTGAGGTTACCCCCGTTTACAAAAAGAAAGACGAAATGAACAAATCAAATTATCGACCAATCAGTGTGCTGACTGCAACCTCAAAAATATTTGAACGATGATATATCAATCCAAATGAATCATCATTTTGAGAAACTGTTCTCACCCTTTCTGTCTGCGTGCAGAAAAGGGTATAGCTGTCAGGCAACACTGATTAATATGCTAGAATCTTGGAAAACTGCTTTAGATAAGAAAGAATATGTAGGAGCTGTTTTTATGGACCTATCCAAGGCCTTTGATACGCTACCACACAAACTACTTATAGCAAAGTTTGAAGCGTACGGCTTCTCTGAAAACGCGGTATGTCTAATTCAAAGTTATTTGAGCAACAGACAACAAAGAGTGCGTTTGGGCCAAACTGTCAGTTCCTGGTTACCTATTTCATCTGGTGTGCCTCAAGGCTCCATACTGGGACCTGAATGTTTTAATGTTTTTATCAATGACTTCCTGATATCAGCATCGAACATACTGAAAATTAATTATGCTGACGATAATTCCTTGTATGACCATAAACCATCGATTGAAGAACTGTTATCTGTTCTAGAATGTGAGACTAGGAAAGCTGTCGGTTGGTTTGAGGACAACTGTATGATTGCAAATCCTGACAAATTTCAACTCTTTATTATCAGTCCTAAAGCGGAAGTGTTAACGCATACAATGAAATTAGACTCGCTTGAGATAACGAGTCAGAGTCAAGCCACTGTACTGGGTATAACTCTAGATCACTTACTAAACTTCGGTGAACATGTTTCCAAGGTGAGGACCAAAGCAAATAGATCTTTGAGTGCGCTAAAACGTTTGTCTGCTTATCTCACTGAATCTGCCAGAATGGATATTTTTCGGTGTTTTATATTGTCGTATTTCAACTATTGCTCTCCAGTATGGCACCACTGTCGTCAGAAAGACAAACTTTCTCTGGAAAGAATCCAGAAAAGGGCACTTCGGTTCGTTTTCAACGATTACGTGTCACCGTATGAAATATTACTGGAGAAAGCAAATGTACCATCTTTCGTAATCAGTAGAGAGAAAACGATTCTTCTTGAAATCTTCAAAACACTTAACGACCAAAACGCCCCATACATGAAAGATATATTTCAATTACAGTATTCTAGACACTCACTCAGGGATGACAGAAAACTAAGCATTCCCAAGGTACGAACGACAAAATTTGGTTTAAATTCACTAAGATATTACGGTGCCAAATTATGGAACAGTCTACCTATCGAAATTAGACAGTCGTCAACATTAAACACGTTCAAAAGTAGAATCAAAGATTTTCAAGGTATGAAATGCAAATGCTATCTCTGCTCAAAATAAATATCACGTTTACAATTTATGTGATAGAGTTACGGGACTATTTTAGCCATAATGTTTTATGTATATATTTTATATTGTTATTTTATGTGTTTTATTGTCTTCCAGTCGACAAATAGCCATCAGTGCTAATGTTTTTAAGTTGTACAAGTTCGACTTTAAATAAATATTTGTATCTTGTATCTTGTATCTTGTATCTAAACACCTTAACGCCTATCTTAACGCTTCAATGTCTATTTTAACGCCTTAACGCCCGTCCCAACTCCTTGACGCCATGATGCATACAGATGAGAGAAAGAAAGATGAATCGGAGCGATATGCAAGAGGTGGGAAAAATTGACGGCGTCTGGCGACTAAAAAGGAACCATATGACTCTACAGGAAAACATCACTCGGCACCTAACGTTCAGACCTGAGAATATGGTGGATTCTCGGACGTGGCCTTAGTATCTCAGCCTCGTCTTTATTGCAGTTTTTCATTGGAGACTATGAAGTATTCACACGGCCTCTTGCACCGGCTTAAGCGGAATTAGATACGCTAGCTCGGGAGCTATGATGACAGATCAGCTCAAACAACTCATCTGATGTTAATGAATGAGCATCGTGGAAGTCTGATTGAGTAAACGCCTCAAGATGGGGTAACCTGGTAAATGCAAGAATACCCAGAGGAACTAACCTGTAATGCCCGACGTCGTACGGCTTAAATGCCCCACAAAAACAATAAACCTACATATATTTGTCAAGTGACATGTACAGAGGGTGGATCTCTGGGACTGACAGTCCACCAGCAGAATCCTGCCATATACAGGTAATCAATTGGAGCGATATGCAAGAGGTGGGAAAAATTGACCACGTCTGGCAACTAAAAAGCAACCATATTACTCTACTGAAAAACATCCCTCGGCACCTAACATTCAGACCCGATAATACGGTGGATTCTCGGGCGTAGCCTTAGTATCTCAGCCGCGCTTTTATTGCAGCTGTTCATGTGAAGACTATGAAGTATCCACGCGGCCTCTAGCACCGGCTTAAGCGGAATTAGATACGCTAGCTCGGGAGCTGTGATGACAGATCAGCTCAAACAACTCATCTGATGTTAATGGATGAGCATCGTGGACGTCTAATGGAGTAAACGCCTCAACCTGGGGTAAATTGGTAAATGCAGGAATACCCAGAGGAACTAACCTGTAATGCCCGATATCGTACGGCTTAAATTTCCCATCAAAACAATAAACCTACATATATTTGTCAAGTGAGGGCGGGCCTCGTGGACTGTCAATCCACCAGCACAATCCTGCCATATATAGGTAATAAATTGGAGCGATATGCAAGAGGTGGAAAAAATTGACGACGTTCACAAGTTTTCATATAGTTCATTCTCCCCGATATCATTACAACACATATAAGGGAAGTGGGAAGAGGTGCCGACATACTGACAAAGTCACATGACTTCACAGTATAGTCTAACGGTTAACGTATTCTAAAGTACATACCAAGAATCTAACGATCCTATCATACCCAAGTTGGGGTATCCGCGTTGGATAGCTTTACAATTGAAATATGCTCTTGTCCAATCAGAAGCCGCCATTTGATGCTGCATCTGTTATATTCGTTCTTTTCCGTTAAATGTATTCTCGACTGCTCTTGCCCTATCAGAATGAGACATTTGGTGTTGCGTCAACCGTCGGCCATGTTCGCTCTGATCTGCTTTTTCTAATCGTCGTCGGGCAGGGCAGCATACTGTAAGAGCAACATGTCCTGAAACAGCTGTTTGCACATTTTAATCGCATTTCGCAGGGCCTCGGTGTGTGGTAGCCCCATATCCTCTTCCAAGTGACGTTTGGTGACGTTTTACCTGTATATGGCGAGATTCTGCTGGTGGACATTTCGTTCCCGACGCCCGCCTCCTGTACAGACCTTTTGGTCTTTGATATATGTTGGCATTTGTGGGAAGTTGATGCTGGGTCGACATCCTATGTTTATGTATACTTTTGTCTTTTTGAATTTGGTGCTAATACTGTTATATGGAAATGGAATAGGTCTTTGGATTATGGACGCGGATATTCTCTAATGGACGACGGCTGGATTATGAATGACGGACTAGACGCTTGTAATTACAGACTAATCTTCTGTGTTAAATGCCGTCATTTTCATCTGACGACTATACAGCTCACCAATCCCCAGTGTACGAGTTGTCACAGCGAAACAGCTCACCAATTGCCAATATACGAGTTGCCAGAGCATTTCCATCATAGCTCTCTAGATTTGCATCTAATACCGCTTATGCCGGTGCTAGGGGCCGTGTGGTCATATAATCCAAGTTGCCACATGAACAGGTACAATAAAAGCGTACCTGAGATACAACACATATCACGAATCGTTAGATTCTTGGTATGTGCTTTAGAATAGGTTAACCGGAAGACTATACTGTGAAGTCATGTGGCTCTGTCAGTATGTCGGCACCTCTTCCCACTTCCCTTATATGTGTTGTAACTTCATGATGGACCTGTGCTCGGGGTCGCCTTTCATTTCAAGCGGTATCATGTTATACTGTTCATAGATCGTTATGGCTGTTTTCCTGATGCAGGGGCGGATTTGGAGGTACGACTGTTGTAAGTTATCCTGTCTGGCCTTCAGATCGCCGCAGCATGAGTATTAATAGCTGCTGTCGCAATACGATCCTAAAAGGCAGGTTCTTCCTCACCCAGACTTCCCTGGGACGTAGGCTGAGTATCTGAGATCAAGCTCTCCGTATCAGTAGATAGACTCTCAGCAGTCTCTTAGAATCAGATGGTATATTCTCGGCATTTGCATCGGATTCTTGTGCCTCAGTGTCTTCATTCCCATATATATTCTACTGGTGTCACATCATATCATAATTTCTGGTGTACGTGCTTTCGAACTATGTATACTATGATTGTCTTTTCGAATTTGGTGCTGATACTGTTATATGGAATATGGAATAGGTCTTTGGATTATGGACGCGGATATTCGCTAATGGACGACGGCTGAATTATGAATGACGGACCAGACGCTTGTAATCAGAGCAAGTCTAAGCCATGTTGACGGTTAAACGTCGACTGTGCACGTTTTGGGGATACGATTGCTTTTATGGACAGTAACACCCGCCAACGCCTAGCTTAACGACTCGACGCCCTGGTGAAATAGCTCAGAAGCTCTGATGGGTCTAGATATTCCATGAACTTGAAACTAATTCATGCACGCGATGAAGTCACTTCCGGCGATGTCTGGTGATGATATCACTTTCATCAAGCGTCAGGGACCAATGGTCAACACATGTCCGTGTGTTGGACGGTTGGCAATGCATTAAGGCGTTACGCTAGGGCGTTAAAGGGTTAAGCTGGGGTGTTAAGATAGGGTGTTAAGGCGTTAAGATAGGTCGTTTAGGCGTTGCGAATGGCGTTCACGGGCGGGCGTTATTGGCGGGCGGGCGTTATTGTCCATAAAAGCAAGCCTATCCCCAAAACGTGCACAGTCGACGTTCAACCGTCAACAAGGCTTATACTTGCTCTGCTCTGAACGTACGTTCATCAGACATTACGATATGATGGGACGCCAGAAGAATATATATGGGATTGAAGACACCAAGGCACAAGAAACCGATGCAGATGCTGAGTATATACCAGCTGTTTCTGATAGTCCGCCGGCTGATACACAGACTGCTGATAGTATATCAACTGATACGGAGAAATTGACCTCAGATAGTCAGCCTACGTCGCAGGGAAACCGGAGTGAGGAATAACCTACCTTTGAGCTATTAATACTCTGCGACGATCGAGAACGCCGAACAGGATAACTTGCAACCGACGTACATCCAAATGCGCCGCTGTATCAGGAAAACAGCCATGGCGATCTATGAACAGTATAGCCTGCTACCACTTGAAAAGAAAGGCGACCACACGCACAGGTCCATGATGAAGACCAAGCGACATTTGAAACAGAATAGGGGGCTGCCACTCACCGAGTCCCTACAGAATGCGCAAACAGCTGTTTCATGACATGTTGCCGTTACAGTATCCTGGCCTGCCCGACGACGATTAGAACAAAGGGATCAAGGCCAACATGGCCGAAGGTTGAGGCAACACCAAATGTTTTGATTGGACAAGAGCAGCCGAGAATACATCTAACGGACAAGAACGAATACTACAGATGCAGCATCAAATGATGGCTTCTGATTGGACAAGAGCATACTTCAGTTGTATACCTACCCAACGTGGCTCCCCCAGCTTGGGTATGATGAAACATCGGGGAGAATAAATTATATGAAAACTTGTGAACGTGTTGATCTTTCTTTCTCTCATCTATCTGCATCATGGCGGCAAGGTGTGGGGATGGGCGTTAAGGCGTTAAGATAGGGCGTTAAGGAGTTAAGATAGGCGTTAAGGCGTTAAGATAGGCGTTAATGCGTTAACATAGTCGTTGAGGCGCTGCGCGGGGATTCCCTTTCTCTTGCTGCATGGGGAAGTGCATGGGGCATGGTCAGCCCGTCCAAAAGTGCCCTTTCTCTACTACACCTCAGTACGTATACGCGTTTCACCCCCCAGTTGGGCTCTACCCGATAAGAGCTTCAATATGATACTATACCACCCCAGCCTAATTTGGATCACGGATGGTCCATCTCTACATCAAATCGTCACTTCAAATGCCCCTTTTCTACTACTGCCCATTCTGATGGGACAAAGAGCATCCGAGAATACGTCTAACGGACAACAGTCAACATGAACGAAGACTGAACTTTCTCAAATGGAGGGTTCTGATTGAACAAGAGCATACGAGAATTGTAAACACATCCATAGCGGCTTCCTCAGCTTGGGTGTGTTGTGATGAGGTGGATATAAAAATGTGGAATACGCAATAGGCTTGTTGTTCAAGTTATTGTTAATATATGCTTGGATCAGACAATTGTGCGTGTGATTGGGCGGTTGACAATGCGTTAATGCATTACCATAGGGCGTTAAGGCTTGATGCTAGGGCGTTAAGGCGTTACTGTAAACTCTCCACAATAGCGGCCCACTCGGATAATCCAAACATGTCCCTACGTACACGAAAGTGCTACCTTTCTATACTACTCCCCGATTTTGTTAGTTTCATTTTTTTTCCGTAAAATTCAGTGTGTATTCTTTTGTACAATAGAATGCGTATAATGGGATAAGGCCATGTAAGCTATTTAGCAGGTACATTATGCGCTAGTGTTAGGACTTCCCTTTAGCGGATATATTGGTATGCTAGTATTATTACCCCACTGGCACGCGCTGATAAGTGGTAAACAATGGGAGCGGTCGATAAATTTAACACGCATACTTTTGTACTCCACAAGAAAAATGCTTTCATGTACCGTCCGTGCTTCCAGCTTTTTAGTGAGTATTCCGACATATTTCAAGTCCAAGGATTTCATGCACCCTATGTGCAGATGGCGCTACGATCGACTTGCAGTCGTCATCCGGGGGGTTGGCGCCATTGTTACCGATGTTATGAAATGGGTAAGTTCTAGTAAGTAGAGATGCACGGATGCCGACGTTTTTATCTTTTGCGAGAGGTATTGTTACAATACTATCGCGTCGACAAGGTGTATGTGTGGTAAATAATTTTCACACGTGGTATTCCCAGTTCTATCATTAGTGGATATTTTCCACACGAGGTTAATAATTTCCACGTGTGGTATTTCCAGGATGAATAATTGGTCTCTCAATTGTATCTCTCAAGATTTCTCAGTTACTCTATTTCTTCCAGTATATACATACATGCCATATGTACTTCTTTGGCATGACTTCTGAGAAGCTAGTATATAATGTTTGCCACTAAGTGCTACTCTTGTGGGCACTTCAGTCTGTATTTGGTATTCCTGTTCTGTACACTGCTCTTTTGAGTGCTTGTTACAATAAATTGAATTGAATTGAAATGAATTGAATTGGCCGAAACAATATCCACACGTTGTAATTACCAGTCAAACCATTGGCTGTATTTTCCACGTGTGAAAAATAGAATTACCACACCTGGAAAATAGAATTAACACGTGTGGAAAACCAGAAGTTATGACACTGATGGCTTTTCATAAAATGACAGTCTTTTGGCGATTTCTTCCAAATGGCTTGGAGTATGGGCACATAGAGCAGCAGATGAAGTTATATTAGAGAATATAAGACAGGAAGAGAAAAAATGTTTGAACGATGAACATATAGTCTGGAATCCATTCTAGCTGAACCTGAAATAGAGGAATTAGAGATTATTATCAAACAGCTAAAGCGATCAAAAGCTATGGGAATGGATAACATCCCAAATGAGTTTCTGAAAGAGGGTGGTGAGCGGTTAGTAGAATGTCTGTATATACTCCTATGTAGAATATGGAACGATGAAACGATTCCGATGGTATGGAAAGTAGCTAGGATGACCCTGTTACATAAGGGAGGAGATAAAAAGTTACTAGACAATTACAGGGGGATAACCGTGACTAGCAATGTTGGGAAAGTGTTTGTAAGGATCTTAGGTAACAGACTTCAGAGAGATGTAGAATCCAGGGGTTTACTGGGGGAAGTTCAAGCCGGATTTAGGAGGGATAGAATGTGTCAAGATAACCTCTTTATATTGACACAAATACTAGAACAGAGGAGGGCTATACACCACGGCAGTTGCTTGGCATTCATAGACATAAGAAAAGCATATGACAGAGTATGGAGAGAAGCACTATGGGCAGTTCTTCAAGGGTTAGGTTATAGTGGCAAGATTTTGAATATAGTTAAAAGTTTATATGAAGAAGTCAAATTCAAGATAGGCTTCGGGGATGTTGAGACAGAGTTCATAGAGCTAAAAGAAGGATTGAAACAGGGTTGTGTTTTGTCTCTATTATTATTCGCCTTGTACCTTGCAGAGTTAGGGAGGCGGTTATTAGCATCAGGGGTGGGCATTAAGATAGGAAAACAAATTATGCCTGGGGTCTTCTTCGCAGATGATATTCTGTTACTAGCAGAAAAGAGAAAGGAATTACAGATTCTACTTGACATAGCAGGAATATTTGGTTTTGAACGTAAGATCTTGTATAGTCCCATAAAGAGTGCTGTTATGGTTAGTGGACAAGTTAAACATGGTAATACTAAATGGAAACTAGGAAAAATTGATGTGAAGGAAGGCGAAGAATATGATATGGAGATAGGAGAGGTGGACGAATCCAAGTATTTGGGAGTTAAAGTGAGGACGAAGGGAAGTATTTTTGTCAGTCAAAAACAGTCAATGGTCAGAAAGGCTAAACAAATGCTCGGATTGATCAAGTCTATAAGTAGCAACTCCTGTAATCGTAGTATGTGTGCCAGGATACTTTGGGAGAGAGTAGCTATCCCCAGGATTTTATATGGAGTGGAAATTGTAGAGCTTGATAGGCAAACGGTAGAGGCTCTAAATTTGGTGGAGCTCCAGGTTGGCAGATGGATCCTAGGGGTAAACAGGCTAACAGCAACGGAAGCTATTTATGGGGAGCTTGGATGGACAAGGATGGAAGAGAAAGTTAGCAGATTGAAGCTTAACTATTATGGACGGCTTAGTTTAATGGATGAGAACAGATGGGCTAAGATAGTGTGGAAGGAAGGAATCAGAATAAACAAACGCACAGGATGGTTTGGGGAACTAGATATAATAAGACGACGGCATGATATTGATTTATCGATGATAGAAAATGGGAGTAAACACTAGAAAAAAGAAGTATTCCTGAAAATTCAGGATGGATGGGAGGACAGCTGGAGGGAAAGTGTGAATAGTAAGATCTCACTTCAGGTGTATGGGAACAAAGAATTTCCTAAGCGTGAGAATTATGTTGACTGGATGGGAGATTTTTCTTGGTTGGTAAAAGCTAGAGTCGGGTCATTGGCAACTCGAAGTAGACTGAAGAGGGACTTGGAAGAAAAGAAGTGTAGAACTTGTGGAGAAGTGGAAGATAGTAAACACATAATACTAAAATGTGTCAGATTTAATGCAGAAAGAGTGGTGCTGAAAAAGAAGTTATTCAAAAAGAGTATTATGAATGGGATACAGTGGCAGAAAGTGAGCTGGGATGACGGGGACAATACATGTCTAACTGAGGTACTTGGATTAGGTACACACCCATTGAATAGACAGGAGAGTGGTCTCATTAACGATTTTATTAGGGATGTTTGGGAAGTACGAAAAGAGTTGGACTAGGTGAATCAGGTATATACGGGTCAGGGGAAATGGCAAGATTATTCAAATAGAATCAGAGATGATGGGGAGAAGTAAGCATCAGGAATTATTTACCAGTGACACAAGGGAACATACATGCACATAGGCTGGATCCTGGGAATGCTGGATGATGGAAGCTATGGCATTGGATTATATTATCCTGAGGGGATGGGTACGAGGGGATATACGGGCATATTTGATCGTGGAAAATAAGGGAAATATTAAGAGAGTTGATTACAGAAAACAGTGGGAATATGCACAATGAGGGAATTTACTGGGATATATGATAGAGAATAACAAGTGAAAATACTTGGGGAAAGCACAGGTGTGTATAAGGCGTATTTTATGACATTAGGTGAATAGGCACAGTAAAGGGAAATAGTGGGATATTGCATTGAGGAAAATGAGAAATACTGGGTGATATTTACATGGCACGGGATGTATGATCTCGGGGAATTAGGCAAAATGACGGGAAGTATTGGGGTATTTTATTGGGGAAAATGAAGAGAAATGGGTGAAATAATTGGTGAATATATAGAGATGATTAATAGCTTATTTTCCTGATCAAGGTTAGATGATATGGATACAGATGTAAAGATATAATGGGGAATTACCGATGGCTATGCGTCATTGGTATGAGGGTACGTAGTATAGAACAAGGCTATACCAGAGCTACCAATTATCAATCTAGACAAGACGAAGATATCAAAGAAGATTTTTTTTCATATCTCCATTTATTTCGTAACGTACTTTATTTTAGTCAACATGACTGTAAAATGAGCTTAACTGCTCAGTTACGTAGAATCTCAAATGCGCCGTCAAACTGATCTACAAGTGGTAAGAATACAACTGGAGTGATATTGGCCAAATATAAAGTTAAACACACTTGAGAAATACAGGATTTTGAAAAATGAATATTGACAATTTTCAAGCAATATTTTCACTTGTAGGTTAGGCTATAGTACGGTACGGGGGAAACAGTGATGCTGTTCTTCTTCTTGAATGGGTTAACTATTGGCTAGAACAAATAAATGTAGATTCAGATTTCTTTATTGTACAAGACACCCCAGGGGGTAGTGTGTACAAAAACAGGCAACAAATAAACATAAAGAACAAATATAATGTAACAAATCAGATAGACTGGTGTCACCTGTTATAATTATTTTTACCATGTAAAACAGGATGTAAGATACAACTGTAGTATTCATGGTATATGCAAGGTACTTTGCAAGACCAACGCTGTCATATGTAAATATAAAATTATTTTATTTTATTCATTTATTTGTCTTCTTCATTCAATATTTTCCTAATATTTTGAACCATTACAATGTAGGTTAGTAGCCCAAACATTAGTTTATTTTGTCCCATTTGAGTATGGAGTTGTAAGATCCACAGCAGACGTCGGAAAGTACATTCAAAACACCTGCTCACAAAGTCAACCTAATCATTCGGTCGCTCTGAGATTCAGCTACATTGTATTCAACAGAGCTAATGAATCATGCATCCGTAGGCCCTAAATGTTGAGGCAAAGGAAAAAAAACAGCAAAGCATATATAGTATCTACCGGACTGGTTCTTTTAATTGTATTCATCGACTTTTAGTCTGGGGGCTCCACAGGGGAGTTATGAAGTGGTTTGGTAGTGTTGGTCAGTTGGTTACGCCCTCAGACGCTCCAAAATGGCAAACCCATGAAGAATTGGAGGAGATTCTACATTCTGTTGCTCGCTCGGTGACCTTAGATTACCCGTAGTCTGGGCAGAACTTTTTTCTGCTTGTCCCAATAATACAGACTCCAAAAATAAACCAATCGTTTTACCTCACCGGGTCATCTCTGTGGCACACCGTACGTCAACTAACGCGACGTGGGATAGTTCCACAATGAAGCCGAATATATCATCACAAAATATGTACTATTCGGAGGAAAACCACAACTATTGCTTCTATTTCAGTTTCCTTAATTAACCATGAGAAAAAGTGAAATAGTTTCACCATATTACGATTGACCGCTGTTTCACCCCGCCAACCTGAAATAACCCCAGTACGCGCAACCTTGACTAATATTTTGATCAGCTGCTGACCTATATATCACTCCGCCTGTATACGTCTTGAAGAACACGTGGGACAATAGGAAAATATTTCACTGTATGATTTGACGAGATTTCCCGTTAGATTGACCGACTATCGAAAACCAGGGTTGTAAACCCGCGAAATTAGGAATCTGTGCCAAACTAAGGCTATTACCTCTACTGTTGTCGACTCTAATTTGATTGTACGGCTTTCTCGCTGGAGCATCATCCGCGACATTTGAGCTTCCCGCTTGGGCTGAGAGCAAATTCAATGCTGTTTGAATATCTGTGTCACGGTGACCAAAAATCGCTGTGACCTAGGCTAAGGTTGCTGCTGGACTATATCTCTGTGTATGTGTTCTATTGCCACCGACAAAAAGGATAATCCACGGTTTCCCAATGCACGTTGACTGGAATAATTTCACGGACGATACTACGTGGACTGGGGGTTCTGACTGGGCGAATCGAATTTCGTGAACTGTCAAATCAGGAGTGTTTTGGATTTTTTTGTTGTTGAAGTATTTGACATAGTTTCACCAGTAGTGGTGTTGTGAAGCGCTATTAGGGAAAGTGGTTGGTTTTCATCATTCAGTATCTACAGGCCAAAGGCCAGAGGCCTTTTGCCGGTCCAGTGGCCGGTTTCTAATCGCACAAGGGCTCGGCCTCCCAGTCGAACTAGGTCGTTTCAGGTCACCGCTGGTGGTGAAAAAGGGAGGCCTTCAAGGCGACCTCATGCTGGACGATATATGCGCGATTCTATTTAGTGTCATTTATAGGCCACACAGAGAAAGTCGGACTTCAGAAATGTGTCACCCTTGAATGGATCAGGCCTAAATATTTGTTATCATAATCGTCTGTTGATATTACATGCCAAAATAATTGGTTAGGCTTCCGACGAGGAGAAATACAATAATTACGCAAATGGATAAAGCTTTCGAATTTTGAAGGAGCGCTCATCCTTGTGTAGCTTTTCCGCATGACCGGTTTGTGGAGTGAAGGTGTGAAAACAAGAAAGATCCCCTGCATCTGGAGTCCCTATGGATTTACGACACTGCTTTATTATGGATATTACAAAATTACCCAGGAAAAGGTACAAGTCCGCCACTTGTGAAACTTGGCCAGTTTGGATTATTTAAGCTAGACGACCAGTTTACTCTATTGGATCAGGTCAACAAGAAGGTGGGTGTCTTCTTTTTACTTGATATTTTTTGTTTTCAAAAGATCTTTTTCAGCCTTCAAGGATGAAATTATATTTGGAAAAAAGATGCAGTTGTCTTATTAGCCAAAAATAGGAAGAGATCTTATCAATATAAATGATATATACTTTGATGGAGTTGTTCTTAATTTAACTTTGCTCCATAAACGCTCCAGGTGATAATTAATAAACACTTGAGTTAATAAGTATTTTATTTTTAGTTTAGAAGCTCTAATGCAATTATTTATGTGTCAATAGCTACACCCGTGGATTTTGAAAGGGCTTTAAGTTGCTTTAATTCATACAAAACCATTAAACTATTCTAAAGCCATAAAACTATGGCCACTGTTAATTAATTGTTTGTTTCTCGTAACCTTGCTTGTAAAAATACACATGCTGAGTGCGATAGTTATTAATTATAAATTATTAACTTGCAAACCAATTGTATACAAATATGAAGAAAATGAGCAAGTTTTATGCATGAAAGCGTAAATCTCATGGATTTTAATTATTTGCCCTCAAAATATAGATGAGGGCTGGTTACGGGAAACTAACCATTAATTATCAGCGGCCTATTCTAAAGTCTACAACATTGTTAGGCTCATTAAACTGAATGGTTTGTTTATGATCACCTGCTGGCCATGGGAATGGGTGGGTGGATTTTATTTTTATATTTAGTTGGGCACAAGTTATTCTGTATGAAATAGGTGTTGAAACAAACTGACTGGTAAACTGTTAAATTCTGTTTGCGGAATAAATATATGATTGTTTACTACTGTAATTAACTTTTGAGGTATAAACAAACGTAGCAGCGTAAATTAGCTCTTTTATCTCTGAAGAAACATGTGAAGTTGGACTTTACAAGATTGTTGGGATGCAGTGCTAGAAGAATGTGTGTCTTACACACTACGGAATAAAAATACTATAAAACAATCTCTGGGGCAGAGGCAAAATTAGGGGCGGAGTGAATCTATGAACGCAGGAGTCAAGTGAACCCCCCTCCCCAACCTTGGGGTTTAGTAGGGACTTACAATATTTGAGTTGTTAAAATGCTTCAATGCCCTACCCCCTGGGGCAAAATATTGAAGTGAATCCCCACCTAAACTTCAACCAAATACAATTAATGTCCCATCCCAAGGTAAAAGTAATATTAACTGAATCCCCACATAAACAGGACTGAGAAATGCATGAAAGCCACATCCCCTGAGGCATGAACTTGTTGTGAATGCCCAGGTAATCAATCCCCCACTAAGCCTGACCCTTGCTCTAGGTGAATGCCCAGGTAATCCCCCACTAAGCCTGACCCTTGCTCTAGGTTGGTGGGGTGGGGATTTTGTGTGACTTCTGCAAAATGAACTTTTCATTTTAATTAGCCTAAAGCCCAACTCACACTACGAACATTTTGTTGTATTAGAACAAAAACACTGTTCAGAACATGTTTTGTCTGCAGTGTGAGGTGCCCATAAACAGAAAACATATGTTCGGAACAAATGTTCGTGAGATCAAACTTGTTTGATATTGTGAACATGTTTTGCCCTGAAACAAGTTTTTGTCTTCAGTGTGTGGTGATCGCGAACATTTTGCCGAACATTTACCACAGTTATCCAATCAACTGGCAGCTGTCAGTCATGTGACGAAGCCGCTCTCACATGACACAACAAAATGGCCTCGCTGCTGAATCGCGGCCACTGGCGGTCAAGAGAAAATGTTCGTAGTGTGAGGTTACCACAAACAAAAACACGGACAAACTGTTCTGTTCTAATACAACAAAATGTTCGTAGTGTGAGTTGGGCTTTAAGCCCAACTCACACTACGAACATTTTGTTGTATTAGAACAAAAACACTGTTCAGAACATATTTTGTCTGCAGTGTGAGGTGCTCAGAAACAGAAAACATATGTCCGGAACAAATGTTTGTGAGATCAAACTTGTTTGATATTACGAACATGTTTTGCCCTGAAACAAGTTTTTGTCTTCAGTGTGTGGTGATCACGAACATTTTGCCGAACATTTACCAACAGTTAATTTATCCAATCAACTGGCAGCTGTCGGTCATTTGACAAAGCCGCTCTCACATGACACAACAAAATGGCCTCGCTGCTTGATTGCGGCGACTGGCGGTCAAGAGAAAATGTTTGTAGTGTGAGGTGACCACGAACAAAAACATGAATAAACTGTTCTGTTCTAATACAACAAATTGTTCGTAGTGTGAGTTGGGCTTTACATATGCTATATTAAATTGTTTTGAAAATAGGTTCACATGAAACAATGTTGCGAATTATAGTCTGTATTGTTTCGAAAATGATTAAATGTTGCAAATTATATTCTAAATTACTTTATGAAACACTGTTTGTAAAATTTTATCAGAAAGTTTCCAATTGCCAGTTTTGTTTGACAAGAGGGAAACATTGTTGCAACCAATCAATGCAAATTCATTGTACCTTCTTACCATGATCTACGAGGGTAGCGAGAGTGTGATGATAGTGAATCATTTATTCAACTTTTCCCATCAAATATTTGCTTTTGTGCCTAGAAATTGTTTCTCAGGACTGGCAAATAGTTTTTTTTTCTCTCTCTCAGATGGTTTTGCAAGTTTGTACTACTGTGGCAGCTTTTATGTGAAATTGATGTGATATCTGACGGTTGTAATTCATAGATCAGGGCCGAGGTGGGGGGGGGGGGGCCTTTTTGGACCGCAATGTTATAAGTCCTATCTTAGGTAGCACCAGTCCAACATCTAACATGGCCAGTATAGAGTTCAGCCCCCACACTTTTAAATGTGCTCAGCGGCTCTGTAGCTGATGGAGTGCCAACTCGTACCAAAAATGGCGAATTCTAAATCTTGTCCCCCTAGGCGGACGAGGGGTGGTATTTACGCTAAAAATATGGTGTGCGCAACCGAGTTTAATAACTTACTATCTCCACAGATCCATATCTTATCGATCACCACCATTTATTTGGTTTTTCAGGAGAATATAATTGAGATAGCAGCATAAATCCATGCACACCAATGGTTTCTTCCAGTCGTCTCTGTTCGAATGCCTTCGTGCCATGAGATCAACGAGCATGCGTACATGATACATTTAAATGAAGGTCATGTGAGTCTCATTTGAACCCCCAACATCATCGTCACACTTCCTCAACATGTGGTCGGATGTTTGCAGCTCACAAGCCCACTGGAACCCAATCTTAATAAATTGATATCCTATCAATTGTTTCCCAATCGTATGTCGCTATGTAGGATCTTACTGATTTCAATTGAATTTGGTGTTCAGAGCGCCCAGGAATATTTAATAGTCTTATGACATCACGGTCACATTTTAACTACTTTACTTGCAGTCGGGGAGAGGGGATAGGATCGCCTCCGCTTTAACCCAAGGTTTACGCCAAGGGCCAGTCCATAATTCTACCGCAGCAAGACGTGTGATTCGGCTGAGCCAACCAAAAAGCACCTACCATTATGTTCCCTTCAAAGCACTATGTAGGGCTCTCATGATTGGTTGACACTCGTGATACTGCAAGCCGGTTAAGCCTGGCACACATCATCTTCACGACGTCGCGGTTTCTATTTGTGAGCCAAAGGCGAACCCTTGACCAACTTGCATAGCAAACCGCGTTCCGCCCACACTCCAGTTACGTGACCTAGAAAAACTGCGCTGATGGTATATAATACGTTTGGGTTTTACTTTCGCTGCTAAACTATTCGCTGATACTGAATGTAAAATATTTAATCCAAGCACGCATAACAATAAAATATTAATGGATAGACCAGTGAAATTTTATAGAAATCTGTGCGTTTCAACCCAGTTCAAGTCCTTCACTTCAGTGGGAAGGTGAAGTCGGATACACTGACATCGCGGGCCGCCTTTAAAGCTTCGGTGTTTCCTACCTTTGCCTGGCTTGTTGGATGTTTGATGAATGGGTTTATTTTCTCTTCAAATAGATTTTGTTTTAAACTATGTTTCCTTTATATTTATTAATGTTCATGGTTGTTGAAAAGGTGCAAGTTCATCTGCCACTGGATATCGCACAAGCTATGGTGTTTTCGAAAATCTGTTGTCACGGTCGCCATGGTCGCGGTGCTTAAGTGATCTGATTGGTCAATATGTACAGGATGCCGCTGTGTGTCGTTGATCTCGATACACTGCCCAAGCGGACCAGGGGTTATACATGTATCTATCATACAGATAGAGATACCCCTGGTTTTAGCGAGGATGGGCACACATAAGCGCATGAAATCGCAAGCAACAGGATATTTGAATGCGTGCGACTGAATATCTCGAAAATCATCCCGTGTGCGGAGAAGT
Organism: Hanleya hanleyi; assembly: GCA_036873755.1. NCBI lineage: Eukaryota > Metazoa > Mollusca > Polyplacophora > Lepidopleurida > Hanleyidae > Hanleya > Hanleya hanleyi. The sequence goes on along the minus strand of JAVTVY010056221.1, from coordinate 246,458 downwards.
GGAAACAGGAGATTTTGTCGCAAGAAACAGGATCCAAAGTTTTGGTAGGTCCGTCATGTATGATATCGTCAATCGGGTACAGTATGCATGCAATATACTTGCTCCTTTTCGATACTTGGTTGAATGGTTTCCCACACGTAGTCCCCATGTTGTAAGGGGTTGATGTATCATACATGATGTGTTTCAGCGTGTTTAATATTTCGGCGACAGAATCTCCGGATAAATTTGCACCGGCGACAGAAGTTGCTCGTGTGCGGTGAACGGGAAACATTTTATCCTGTTCAGCAAAGCAGAACAAGGATCCAAAATCGCCGGCGTCCAAATATCTTGTTGCTTGCGATTTCATGTGCTCGTGTGTGCCAGGGTTTACGAAGTCTACATCTTATACGGTCATGTGATTACGGTCATGTGACAGCATTTTACCACTGTTTCGCAAGGGCAGCTCATGCAGAGTTGCAACACTGTCGCCTCGTGTGCGGGCAAAGCAGAACAAGGATCCAAAATCGCCGACGTCCAAATGTCTTGTTGCTTGCGATTTCATGCGCTCTCGTGTGCCAGGCTTTAGATCCTCCAAGCGACATATCCTAATGGGAGAGCAGATAGGATTTAGTTTTAATTAGATTGACTGGAACTATGGCAAAATGCAGGATTGTTCTCCTGTGTGTAAATTATGGGTAACGACTTTGAGTATCAAATTCTGGAATGGAAAATCTGGAAGATACCATCTCCAGCCTTTGAAACGTCGAGCTAAATCAATCCAGATCCCCGAAGTGAACTGAAATCGACAGGAGAGTGACATCCGTGGTGGGCATGTGCATGTTGCCAATACAATGCAGTCAATTTGAAATGTCAAACCTGTCAATCGAGTTGCGCCACCCAATGAAATGTCAAACCTGTCAATCGAGTTGCGCCACCCAATGAAATGTCAAACCTGTCAATCGAGTTGCGCCACCCAATGAAATGTCAAACCTGTCAATCGAGTTGCGCCACCCAATGAAATGTCAAACCTGTCAATCGAGTTGCGCCACCCAATGAAATGTCAAACCTGTCAATCGAGTTGCGCCACCCAATGAAATGCTTACTTTGATATGTTTACATTTGATGAGATTTGGAGTGAACATAGGTGTGCATGAATGTCTAGACTGAGACAAGACCACATGGTTCCCAGTTTCAGATATGGAGACGCCAGTATCTTCCAGGTTTGATCCTCAGACTAACGGGTAACCAAATAACCGCTTCTGCCATGATGCACTTTTCCATTGACTATCTGCCCCAGACATGGAAACAATGCTGATCACAAATATGTATAGAGTACTGTTTCATAGTTACAATTGCAGTATGTAGGCCTATTGAAGACATTGGTCTAATATGCTTCATTTGAATTTACCCCATAAATGTGTAAGCTTACATTTGATGATCTGACCAAAATTCTCTCTTCAAATTGACATGAAATCATGCCATGCCAAACAAACAATTCATCAGCATATACATTATCAATGTTTTATTTTCAATATCTGGGTTGGAATGACAGCAGATTGCATAGCCTTAACAATAATTATATGTGTAGGCCTACATCAGCTACATTAAATCTGACATAGGTTGATACATGTGACATTGTATCATTCGATATTGTAGTGCTCATGCCTCTTACCCTCCCCAGATACGATTGGACTAAAGTCACATTTACAGGGATGGTGCTGGTGGAGTTGACAGAAAGCGTCTGTGTTAATTGCACTCAGTGACTCAACGTGAGCTATATACTTTTGTAATTTGTTAAGCCTATTTAAATAATTCTGACTTCCCAGTCCAATTGTGGATTGTGCTTTGTATTCTATGAGGTTGATGTAGGTGTCAAATGCAGTCCTTACTTTTCAGTGGGTATCCTGATATTGAATGTCCTAGTACTCCGAAAGATACCTGGCGTAATATTCTATTATAAAGCGTACCATCTATCTACTATTTTCATCACATTTTTTGTTATTGATTTTTGCTAGTAGAAGCTAATAATTCCATACCATATACAATTATCATATCACAACTAGACCCACAATTATCATATCACAACTAGACCCACAATGGATTGAAAGCATAATGAAATATCGAAGCAAAATTCATTGATGTGAATTTTGAGAACAATAATAAGAATATAGCTAATGTCATTCTGTCAAATGACATGAGCAACAGTTTTGGTATTCTAAATGCATTGAACATTTCAGCTTTATTTGAATCCTTCGGGATATTCACATTACTCTTTCCCTTGGACATTTTGAGATCAGCTGTCTGTCACAGGTGTGCATTAAAATAAAAGAATGGTATTAAACGAAAATGACGTTCCCCTCGCAACATGCTCCCCCCCTTTCGGTCGCTTCACTCCTTCACCCTTTCGGTCGCTTCACTCCCTCACTTCGATCGCATTGCGATCTCAAGGTCGGAGATGGGGGCAACTTCTACTTTTCTCTTTTCAACCTACTCAGATCCGTAATGAAACTCCTGCATACCCCAATCTGGCACCTGTTCAGGAGAACATACCCCCAGGAGAACTTCTCCCAATCTACCACTTGTCCAGGAGAACATATCCCAATCTACCACCTGTCCTGGATCTCAATCTACCATCTGTCCAGGAGTACACATCCCAATCTACCATCTGCCCAGGAGAACATATCCCAATCTACCGCCTGTCCAGGAGTACATATCCCAATCTTCCACCTGTCCAGGAGAACTTGCCCCAATCTACCACTTGTCCAGGAGAACAAAGCCCAAATTTACACCAGTCCAGGATCTCAATCTACCATCTGTCCAGAAGAACACATCCTAATCTACCATCCTTCAGGAGAACATACCTCAAGCTACCATCTGTCCAGGAGAACACATCCCAATGTACCACCTCATCTACCATCTGTATGGGAGAACTTATTCCAATCTATCACAGTCTGTCCAGGAGAACATCTCCGAATATACCATCTGTTCAGGAGAACATACCCCAATCCACCATCTGTAAAGCACAACAAATCCAAATCTACCATCTGTCTAGGACAACATATCCAATATACCAACTGTCCAGGAGAACATATTCCAATCTTCCCCCTGTCCAGGAGAGCATATCCCAATCTACCACCTGTCCTGGAAAACATCCCAATCCACAACCTGTTTGGGAGAACATATCCCAATCTATCACCTGTCCAGGAGAACATATCACAATCTACCACTTGTCCAGGAGAACATACCCCAATCTACCATCTCTCCAGGAGAACATATCCAAATCTACCATTTGTCCATGAGAACATATCCCAATCTACCACCTTTCCAGGAAAACAAACCCCAATCTACCACTTGTCCAGGAGAACATATCCCATTCTACCACCTGCCCTGGATCTCAATCTACCATCTGTCCAGAAGAACACATCCCAATCTACCATCTGTCCAGGAGAACATACCCCAATCTACCGCCTGTCCAGGAGAACATATCCCAATCTGCCACCTGTTCAGGAGAAAGTATCCCAATCTACCACTTGTCCAGGAGAACAAAGCCCAAATTTACACCAGTCCAGGATCTCAGTCTACCATCTGTCCGGAAGAACACATCCCAATCTACCACCCTTCCAGGAGAACATACCTCAAGCTACCATCTGTCCAGGAGAACACATCCCAATGTACCACCTCGTCTACCATCTGTCTCGGAGAACATATCTCAATCTATCACAGTCTGTCCAAGAGAACATCTCCGAATCTACCATCTGTCCAGGAGAACATACCCCAATCTACCATCTGTCCAGGACAACAAATCCAAATCTACCATCTGTCCAGGACAACATATCCAATATACCAAATGTCCCGGAGAAAATATCCCAATCTACCACCTGTCCAGGAGAACATATCCCAATCTACCACCTGTCCTGGAAAACATATCCCAATCCACCACCTGTTCGAGAGAAAATATCCCAATCTACCACCTGTCCAGGAGAGCATATCCCAATCTATCACCTGTCCAGGAGAACATATCCCAATCTACCACTTGTTCAGGAGAACATACCCCAATCTACCACCTGTTCGGGAGAAAATATCCCAATATACCACCTGTTCAGGAGAACATATTCCAATCTATCACCTGTCCAGGAGAACATACCCCAATCTACCACCTGTCTAGGAGAAGAAACCCCAATATTCCATCTATTCAAGAGAACATATCCCAATCTTCCACCTGTCCAGGAGAACATATCCCAATCTTCCACCTGTCCAGGAGAACATATCCCAATCCACCACCTGTCCAGGAGAACATGTCCCAATCTAACACCTGTCCAGGACAACATACCTCAATCTACCATCTGTCCAGGAGAATTTCTACCAATCTACCACTTGTCCATGAGAACATATCCCAATCTACCACCTGTCCAGGATCTCAATCTACCATCTGTTCAAGAGAACACATCCCAATCTACCACCTGTCCATGAGAACATATCTCGCTCTACCATCTTTCCAGGAGAACACATCCCAATCTACCACCTCATCTACAATCTGTCCAGGAGAACATATCCCAGTTTACCATAATCTGTCCAGGTCTACCATCTGTCCTGGACAACATATCCAAATATTCCACCTGTCCAGGAGAAAGTGTCCAGGAGAACATATCCCAATCTACCACCTGTTCAGGAGAACACATCCCAATTGACCATTTATCCAGAAGAACATACCCCAATCCAGGGAACGAAATATACATTGATTTGTCGGACATGTCAGGCAAAAAAACGTACTGTCGACGTCAGACCTGAATCTCTAGAAAACACAAAACCTGCTATGAGATCGCTTATAAAGGCAACCGCTTCATCTTAGTTTTATTCCCCGAATTCATGTGCAAATTTCAACGAAAGTCAACTCGCCATGCTTGATGTTGTTGTTGTTGGGGAATGAAATGTTGAAAGGACATTCCTCGTGACCTACATTTTGATTGGTCTGAATTATCGACGTCATCCTTCTACATTTACCCTGTGTCTATGAGCACTTTACATCTCGGCTGTTTGTCAGGCAGTTGAAAGTATTTATAGGCCATCGGGTGAAGCCAGGGATTCATAGAAGTCCAAATTTTTACTACCCACTATAAAATATTGAGTTCTTTTTATGCTCAAATTGAGTTTTTCCAAGTTTTTACGGCCCACCCACAAGTTGATATTGAGTTTTTGAATGTTTTTACCACCCTACCAATTAAGATATGAACAAATAGTTTCTGTAGTACTAAGGTGAGCTATCTAATGTGATTTGGATAATGGTCATCTGAATGACAAAAAAACACATGTTCTGTATTGTAACTTGCTCACTTATTTTAATAGATTTCATTTTTTTGGACCTCGTGTTTGTAGCAACACCAACAGCGGTAAGAGATCACAAACTATCATAAACATTCAAAGATAATTATCATATAACGCTTGCAACAGACGCTATAAAATCCTTACATCATCAGCGGATTTTCACGTAAGATGTAGCAGCTGTCAAGCAGAATGATGTCTTGAACTCAGACTTCTACTTTACGTCCATCGCATGGTTGCCGTCTAACTTCAGAACAAAGGAACTGCAGGGGTAGAATTTCGCAAAATTTTGCGAGAATCCAGTTGGATTCTTAGTGGCTTAGTTTGCGAGAATCCAAAGAATCCAAATTTGCGGAACCAAGCATTTCGTGACCAGTTGCCATTTTCACTAGTGCTAGTTACTGCACAACTAGATGTAAACTTCTCAATGGGAAAAATTGAAATCGCCTCATTTATTCTGAGGAGGGTGGTTAGCACACATATAATAGCACAAATTAGTTCAGGCGAGTGATTATCTCCATTGATGAGCAGTATTCAACCTAATCATGTTTGGTAAGTGGTAAGTATATACTCTTAATTTTATTTCATTTGTATCTTTGTATTGCATATGAAACAAATATTGAAATTTTCCGCATTGCAAAAAAAAATAATAATCATAAAAAAAAAAAAAAAAAAAATAAATAAAAATCTGGCCACCTGCTGCATTCCCTGACAAGCAGTAAATCAACAATTGTTATTAATGAACCTTTATATAAAGACTAGGCTATGGATTTATATGAGATACGCAAAAACATTAAAAAAAATAAGGAAATTCCAGATATTTTTGTACCACATTTTCTCATTTTATACCATGATGGTTTTTACAGTGAAAGATAAAAATTACCAACAAAAATTCAAGAGTCACGGACATAAACAAGAAATGCAATGCCGTTAAAGTTAAAATCTAGACCTCAAATAAACCAACTTCTGAAGAAATGCATGTTCTCAACGTAAAGTGCTAGACCGCGTTGTTGTTGTTGTTCATGACAGGTATCATACACGCAATGTCTCTGCAGAAACGATCCAATTTTATTTTCATAAATTTCCTACCGCTTGATTCTACTTTGCCCGGTGTTCTGTCTCAGGGAAAATTGTTTGTCATTCTAATTATGAACGAATCCGAATCAAATTCATCTGCTAAATGATATCCAAAATGTCCCAGGTTTCGTTTTCACCCTCGTGTAGTTTTCGTCTGCAGACCGCCAGCTAGATTCAATTCCTTCATATAGACTGTTTTCGTCTGTGGGGTTTAACGTAGGTACAGTGCTCACAAAACCCGGTCGACAACTCGCCAATGGCGACTAAAAAATGACAACTGGCGACTGAATTTTCCAGTCACTCGCCAATGTGTCGATTAAAAAATAGAGTAACTCGGCAATGTGGCGAGTGAATTTTTGGTCAATGAAGTGTTTAGTCGCCAAAGTATTTTTGTGTTTAGTTTATCAGGCAGCGAAATCCAATCAGGCCTAAAACGTACAGGAAATAATGACAGAATAATGCCGACGATATAGATATGGGGAAGCCTAGTCTATTTATAGAGACCACGTGGTCTGATGTAATATTGAAATCATGCACAGGCGTGACACAATAAGATCACGTGCTCGCCCTAGAAAAGTTAATCCACGACCCGCTGACCGTTCTCAGCCAATGAAATCATCATAGTAAAAATTATAGTAAACAAATTCTATGAAACAATCTTGGCGAGAATTTGCAAGTTCAAGGTCAAGAATGCGATGGTATGCCTGAAGCACGACATGTGCGTTTTGACTTCAGTGTCGCTTCTAAAACAATTGTAGTCAAGTAAAACCAGCTCAGTAAATTTATATGCTGAAGGACAAACGTCATGTGGTAAAAGTTTGCAGAGAAGAGTTTGGAACTTTTGTTTCACCTGACCCGACTTTTCATTCAAGCCATTTCGGATTTGCGTAACCGACACACAATCGTTTCGTTTCCTTCGCGCAAAATTTCGAGGGTATTTTTTTTTCTCTTTTATTTTTCAAACTAACACTGGATTATCATGTTGTTGGAAAGACTGATTCGTCTGTCACTTTATTACAGGTCGTTAGGGATTGGCGAGTGAATAAAACTTTAGGTCGCCAATGTGGCGAGTAGATTTTTAGCCTCGCTCGACAAATGGCGACCAACTGAAATTTTTTTTTGTGACCCCTGAGGTAGCTGTGAACCAGCAGCCGAGCGAAGGAGAATACACTCATACGTTCGGCGCCAGTCGGGAACCATTACAGAGAGTATTCGAGGCTCCCAAAAAATAATCGAGCAAAGGTCTCCGAGGATTAGTTAGCGCATTACGTCAGCAAAACATGTGAAAACCGCCACTTCAGTTTGTGTACGTTTCGCAGAACTCGCAAATTGTCGAAGGATCGGCGATGATTTTCACATCACTGAAATAATTTGCACCATTTCGAGTATTGAGTTTTCGTCAAAAACATTGAGTATTTCTTGTCCAAAACGTACACTTTTGAGTTTTTTGCTGTCTATATTCAGTTTTTGACATTTTTTTTCTACCGTTTAACGGTAGTAAAAACGGACGTCAATGAATCCCTGGAAGCGGCGGGTCGGTCACACGGAATGAGGTGTACATTGAAGGGAAACCTCATGTTCGGTCGACAAAATGGCGGGCCTGTAAAACCAGGTATGAAAGCATACTAAAATGGGGTAAGAAACTGCTATACCTCGTAAAACTTTGACTTTACGTAAAAAAAAGTCAGCGACCAAGGGGAACAAATACCAATCTACCATCTGACCAGGAGAACATATTCCAATCTTCCACCTGTCCAGGAGAACATCCCAATCCACCACCTGTTCGGGAGAACATATCCCAATCTACCACCTGTCTAGGAGAACATATCCCAATCTACCATTTGTCCAGAACATACCTCAGTCTACCACCTGTCCAGGAGAACATATCCCAATCTAACACCTGTCCAGGAGAAATATCTCAATCTACCACCTGTTCTGGAGAACATATCTTAATCTACCACCTTTCCAGGAGAACATACCCCAATCTACCACCTGTCTAGGAGAAGAAACCCTAATATTCCATATATTCAAGTGAACATATCCCAATCGTTCACCTGTCCAGGAGAACATATCCCAATATTCCACCTGTCCAGGAGAACATATCCCAATCCACCACATGTCTAGGAGAACATATCCCAATCTAACACCTGTCCAGGAGAACATACCTCAATGTACCACATGTCCAGGAGAACTTATCCCGATCGTCCACCTGTCCAGGAGAACATATTCCAATCTTCCACCTGTCCAGGAGAACATATCCCAATCTTCCACCTGTCCAGGAGAACATATCCCAATCCACCACCTGTCCAGGAGAATACATATTTAACCAGTCCGTGCATAAAGTTCTTTACATTAATGGAAAATTTTTACCAGTCCACAGGACTTGTGTGCCAGAATTTCTACCAGTCCGTCCAAAATTTTACCAGTCTTGGACTGACGGACTGGTGCCAAATTCGAACCCTGCCCCCCCCCCCCCCGATGCAGACTTGACAGGCATGTTTTCACTTCATAATATCAGCGCATATTATAGTCAACCCTGTTATACCACACTCCCATTTTGATTAGGCCACTGTTTATACCACATTTGATGTACATTGATTCAGTGCACATTTCAGTGTACCCCTGGATATATGCTTGAAAGATGTCATTGCTCCTATGTCCTCTTTGATAACTCGTGACCTTGCATCACCACTGATCATAACTACTTCAATTGTCAAGCTCCCCAAAAAATTCCACACAATTGTGAATAACACAAAAACATTACAATATCATCAGTGCATAAATGTCAGATACATAGATTTCTTCAAGAATATTTCTATGGGTGGTAAATTGCTTGAAGGTATTTAATTACAGACAGTTTGCATAAGACAAAGGTTATCTGGAGGTTTGCTTTGTGGGCTGTGAAACATGTGATACTGTCTCAGACATGTCAGAGAGTGAATCTTAATATAACTTCAATAACCATCTCTGCTTGTTTGTATGTTTGATATGACCACATTTGAATGTATGTCATGAAACATCACCAAGACAGTATTGGGGTCATTATTTTAACCTAGAAGAAAAAAAGTTCACAAAGGGCACCTGATGCCCTTTGGGGGCCAAAATATGTTTTTGGTCAGAAACGCATGAAACTTAGTCACTAGCTATGGGACTGGGGAAAGTGACAAAAAATCTCAAAGAGGTTAATTAATTGCCAAAGGGGGCCGAGACATGAAGTATACAGTACGGTACATACTGTACACCTGGGGCCAGGAACAGAACTCTGTTATACTGTACACCTGGGGCCAGGAACAGAACTCTGTTATACTGTACACCTGGGGCCAGGAACAGAACTCTGTTATACTGTACACCTGGGGCCAGGAACAGAACTCTGTTATACTGTACACCTGGGGCCAGGAACAGAACTCTGTTATACTGTACACCTGGGGCCAGGAACAGAACTCTGTTATACTGTACACCTGGGGCCAGGAACAGAACTCTGTTCGGTGTGTAAGGCCACAGTTTTGGTCAAAAGGTCTTGAATGCTTCAAGCTTGTCAGAATAGCAGTGAGGTCAATGAGGTTGACCCAAATGAAACTGAAATAAAAAAGGGCATCTCCTGCGCATACAGGGGAGCCACCCAAAATGTTTTGAGTGAAGAAAGGTTGTTTCCACTTCATCAGTATTTTAGCTATTTGTAGCCAAGGGAAGAAGTGGTGAAACTGAGAAAATATACATGTATATGGGGCCGGGGGAACATGTACATTTAGTAATCATGTAGGATGTGTATCTGAGGCAGGATACAGGGAGAGAGACAGGGAGAGTAAGGGGAATTATAGGAGGGTCCTTGTCTGAGAGATGGGGGTGGGGGGGGGGGTTATAGGAGGGTCCTTAATTGTCTGAGGGATTGGGAGGGGGGCTATAGGAGGGTCCTTGTCTGAGGGATGGGTTATGGGGGGCTATAGCAGGGTTTCATAGAAGTCCAAATTTTTGCCACCGGATACTGAAAATTCAATATTTTTTTCACCTGAATTGAGTATTTTTACGTTTTTGTTGCCGGCCGACAGACTTCTATTGAGTTTATTTCTAATTTTGCAACCACCATAAGTAATGTATATAACAAATTTTCATACGACCATCAATGGAGCCTGGCAATACCGCTATGTATTTGAATTGTGAAAATAAAGCAACAAACAGATAATTTAACATCTTCAGTTTTATGTTCTTAATTTACCAAGGTCTAAGATACCATCTATTATCAGCACATTATGTCACATTGTGGATGTCAACAAGACAAGATTACACAAGGCAATTCAAATTAATTTTTAAAATTACAAACTTAATAATTTTGAATGAAATCGATGTATCAGTTCCTGGCTTGCAAGTGATGTCCAATTTAAGTCTGCATGTTTTGAAACGTTTCAGCTACGCTAATTAAAAACCACTCGGATCTGGACCAGACTTCCCTTTCAAAATCTTACATTATAATTTTTGCGTGGGAATTTCAACTTTTTAAAAAGATTTGATGTGAAATTTGGCAAATATTCGGACTAAAATTAAAAGTCCAGTACAACTCCAGGGTTAGATTCAAAAGAGAAATTAAAAAAAAGAGAGATGAAAAGACAATGCAAAAAAAAAAAAAAATTACACGATTGAAGACAAGCAATTGTCATAACTGCAGCTAGTCCTTGGCTAATTCTGTTTGAAAAGGCGCACAATTTTGTAAACTATTGCGTGAAGGCAGCTGGCTCACTTTCGATAGGATCATGCGGACTCTAAATAGATACATAAGTTTACCATGTTTGTTTATTGTTGGCTGCAAATAAGTGCCAAACAGTTTGACTTGACCACCCTTTATATTGAAAGAATGGATTTGCCCATAACGTTTGACCTAAATCATGTAAATACAGTATGCCAAACTTTTGTTGATGGGGCAGGCATTTGAAATGTTTCTGTGCTGCCCTAATGTGGGACACTTGTTTCAGGATAATAGACAGATCAGTTAAATTCAATGCCAGAAAATGGATGCCTAGTCTAGTAATTTTAAAAATCAACTTCAGTTGTTTTGGTTTGTTTGCACCATGGAGGTAAAAATCGGATCCGATTTTACCTCCATGTTTGCACCATCTCATTAAATTAAAAAAAGTTTTGACAGTATCAAAAAAATTCAAGTCTTCTTTATGTATCTTCAAATCACAGAATGATCTAGTCAGGTTTATATTGTGGCTAAATCAGTTCGCTGTCTTTGAATTATCCATTCAAACTTTATTAATTACGATACAATCAAACTTTGGTTTCAGTTTCAACATCGTACGGTGTACAATGCGTATATGCGAACGACATGCCGGTTACAACAACAACACGACAAGACCGTTCAACTTTGAGTGAAAACAAATGCCCTATGCGAAGATTACATCGTCTCTTTTATCATAAATACTATTCAGCGATGGTCAGATATTTACCAGTCCATTCCAAGGAGAGTTAGACGTCTTTGGGGGCTTATTCATTCCCACATGTCAAACTTTCCCACCAATTTTTTTTCCGCCACACAACGCAATTCGGAAACCTCCACATACATTTAGTATGAATACAGGCTTTAGGTTACCGACGGCATGACCCCGATAACAGTTCGGGAAACGGACATAAATAATTAGCGGTCGGCAAACCAAAGTTTAACTGAGCGTTACCGAATCACACGGAGATGACCGAAGATGTCGACCTATTTTTTCTGGTATTCCCCATTTCCCGATTGTTTGTCCGCAATATCTTTCGATTATAAATTACGAAATTACGAAGTATTGGCCTTTGGAGACTTCAGTTTTTTTCCCCAAATTTCAGTTTTTCCCTTCTAAAACACTCAGACTTCAGTTTTTTGGTGGCAAAATTGAGTTTTTACGGGAGTTTTGACACTGAATACCAGTGTCAAAACACGACGTGTATGAAACCCTGCTATAGGAGGGTTTTTGTCTGAGGGATGGGTGATATGGGGGGGGCTATAGGAGGGTCCTCGTCTGAGGGATGGGTGATGGGGGGGCTATAGGAGGGTCCTTGTCTGAGGGATGGGTGATGGGGGGGGCTATAGGAGGGTCCTTGTCTGAGGGATGGGTGATGGGGGCTATAGGAGGGTCCTTGTCTGAGGAAGCTATGGGGTCCTTGTCTGAGGATGGGTGATGGGGGGCTATAGGAGGTCCTTGTCTGAGAGATGGGTGATGGGGGGAGGGGCTATAGAAGGGTCCTTGTCTGAAGGATGGGTAATGGGTGGGGGGCTATAGGAGGGTCCTTGTCTGAGGGATGGGTGATGGGGGGCTATAGGAGGGTCCTTGTCTGAGAGATGGGTGATGGGGGGAGGGACTATAGAAGGGTCCTTGTCTGAAGGATGGGGGATGGGTGGGGGGCTATAGGAGGGTCCGTGTCTGAGGGGTGGGTGATGGGGGGCTATGGGATGATCCTCGTCTGAGGGATGGGTGATGGGGGGCTATAGGAGGGTCCTTGTCTGAGGGATGGGTGATGGGGGGGCTATAGGAGGGTCCTTGACTGAGGGATGGGTGATGGGGGGGGCTATAGGAGGGTCCTCGTCTGAGGGATGGGTGATGGGGGCTATAGGAGGGTCCTTGTCTGAGGGATGGGTGATGGGGTGGGGGGGGGGCTATAGGAGGGTCCTTGTCTGAGGGATGGGTGATGGGCGGGCTTAAAGCCCGGCGCACACGAGAGATGTCAGCTGAGCTATCGGTCTCAATTGCCGGTCAGCTCAGGGGATAGCTCCCGTGTGGATTCAGCGCACACAGTGAGCAAAAGTTTCACAAAATTGATTTCAGTTTCCTCATAACGTCTTCATCAAGACCATTTTGAAGAGTCGTGCGTATGAATCGCGTGAAAATAACATGCGATTCATTGGCCGGTCCAATAAAATTGTGAGCTGTTGGCTTGCGTTCGCCGCACACGCTGAGGATTTGGCCTCGCGAGGCGAAATTATCAAACAAGTTTGATATCTTTTTCCCGGCCTCGCGAGGCCAAAAACTCACCAAAAACTGCCCGCACACGAGAGCTAGCCCCTTAGCTGACAGGCAATTGAGGCCGTCAGCTCAGCTGATAGCTCTCGTGTGCGCCGGGCTATAGGAGAGTCCTTGTCCGAGGGATGGGTGATGGGGGGCTATAGGAGGGTCCTTGTCTGAGGGATGGGTGATGGGGAGGGGCTATAGGAGGGTCCTCGTCTGAGGGATGGGTGATGGGGGGCTATAGGAGGGTTCTTGTCTGAGTGATGGGGGGCTATAGGAGGGTCCTTGTCTGAGGGATGGGTGATGGGGGCTATAGGAGGTCCTTGTTTGAGGATGGGTGATGGGGGCTATAGGAGGGTCCTTGTCTGAGGGATGGGTGATGGGGGCTATAGAAGAGTCCTCGTCTGAGGGATGGGTGATGGGGGCTATAGGAGGGTCCTTGTTTGAGGGATGGGTGATGGGGGGCTATAGGAGGGTCCTTGTCTGAGGGATGGGTGATGGGGGGCTATAGGAGGGTCCTTGTCTGAGGGATGGGTGATGGGGAGGGGCTATAGGAGGGTCCTCGTCTGAGGGATGGGTGATGGGGGGCTATAGGAGGGTTCTTGTCTGAGTGATGGGGGGCTATAGGAGGGTCCTTGTCTGAGGGATGGGTGATGGGAGCTATAGAAGAGTCCTTGTCTGAGATATGGGTGATGGGGGGCTATAAGAGGGTCCTTGTCTGAGGGATGGGTGATGGGGAGGGGCTATAGTAGGGTCCTTGTCTGAGGGATGGGTGGCTATAGGAGGGTCCTTGTCTGAGGAATGGGTGATGGGGGACTATAGGAGGGTCCTTTTCTGAGGGATGGGTTTTACATGGGTGAGAAGTAAAATGTAATTATGAAGAAAAACTATATAATATATCATTTAAGCTGTCGAGCGTTATCTAGTTATGATCACATGCGAAGTAACATTATAATTTCACATGTATGGCATATCTATGCACAAAGAGCTGAAGAATGGTGCTGGGAGTGTGGTGGCGGGGGGAGGATCAGTTAAGAACTATTGTCTAGTATTTAGGCCATTGTAACTTGATTGGTTGTTTACCATTTTGCGGGCAAAGAATTATTTAGATGAGGGATTTACATTTTCATAAGTAAAACTTACTAATTTTCTTCATATTCATACAATTGGTTTGCAATTTAATAATTAAGAGCCAGGCTTCATCTTTCGCTTCATAAAAGGATTTTCCTTCTTGAAAGATTTGGGCCTCCTATTAGGTTAAATTTTTCTGCTCGTGTCAGTTTTATTCATAGCTATATTCCTGAAATAGAAAATGACAGATAGTATATCCCACCTGATTGGCAATTAGGATTGATCAGCTGGTCCTGAAATTACCATGAAGTGACCTGGTTCATTGCATGAAAATGTATTTCTCTCAGTTTTCAAGACAACATCACACAGCTCGAACATCAATTAATATTTGCAAGAGGATAAGGGAGAATTAATAGGGATGGGAGAAGGGAGGTTATATATCCCATTCCTAAATTAGAGAGGTCAAATATTTAACAGTAGAAAATTTTATGTTGTAGAAAGCTTTGTCCAGGTTGTACAGGTGAGCTTTCATGTTGTATGTACATAGTCATATATACATATATATATATAGATTTGACCTTTATTAATGAACTAATTAGAGCAGAACAATTCTTTTCTATATGCTGTAGAGCTATATTTTTTCTAATATCGACTACCTTGGGCTGCACTCATGCGCAAATCACTTTTAACACCCATCACTGTTATAAATGCTGATATCATCATGATGGCTTCCCCTCAATTAAACAGTCAACCAATCATTGGTTAGACCAATAAAGGCTGTCTCTAATTATAGCTGTCAATATTTTAATTGATATACATACAGGATGTTTTGTAGATGGAAGATTTAATCAATAGTGTACAGTGTACATGTACTAAGCTGTATAATACATGTACATCAGATTTTCTGTACACCAGCAAACATCAGAAAAAGGAATTTGTTTATTGTTTACAAGATCATTACAATTTTTTTTTTATTTGATATTTCTTAGTATATGTACGTGATGTACAAATTCTGCATAAAATGTGAGTTTTATTTGCTGTGAACCCAAAAGGTAACATGAAGGGATTAAACAGATTGAATCTATAGAAGAGAACGCCCTATCCCACTATGACAGGTTGACCTACAGTACCAGTAAGTCTTATGTCACGTTGCATGTCCAGGCCAGCTTGTTTAAAGCTTGATCTGAGCAGCGAGGAGGTCAGGGTAACCCGACTGAACTGGCGGTGAACTCCTGTTTATAACTGGCTGAGTCACATAGGTAAAAAGCATGTCAGCGTGATATAAGCTCACATCATAGTGGTGATAACACAGATAGTTTTATACACTTATACACCTGTTTACTCTGTACTATCCATAACCTCGCTGGCCGCCCACCCCACCATAGACAGATCCAGCATAAAGCTATGGTAACCATATACTGTACATATACAGTAGATTGAATCGCTCTAAACCCTAATAGGCAGGATAGGACGGACAACTAGGTCTTAACTGCAGAACACACATGTATCATAATTTATTACCAGTCCTGGGAAAATCAATATCAACATTATATATTCAACAGGGAATTGTGAGGGCTGTTTACCTGTGAATTAGTTCACTCAACAGTAGAATGCATTATGAGTAAAACGTATAAAATATTTCAGATTGAATATTTACATTCAGAAAGGGCAATTTTTGTTAATGTGATGGAGAATAGATCGAGATAATGGTCTTTGAATGCTTTTGAAATGGTATAATTTCAATACTGAACACAAGATAAGTATGATTTATCAAAATACTTGAAAAAAAACAAAACAATTATTATTAGCTTAATGAAGAATAGATTGAGGCAATGCTGTCGTTGGCCTTTTATCCCCTCAGTTCTGTCATTTAAACAATGTTACCATGGTTACATATACAACACTCATCACTGTGCAATTTTCAAAATCGAATTGTAATTCCTGGAATCCAAGTTTAGCTATATATTAACAGCCTTCTTCATGAATGGTATATAACCCTTATATATACAGTGAGGTCATGAATCCATTATTCTAGAAGGTTATATAGGTAATTGACATAGTTTTCACCAGTCAATAGTTACTAGCTGTTACAGCTATACAGCGCTACATGTAGGCCTATATCTTGAAATTAAAAAAGGGAACTCTTCGGAAGATCAAACCCACATTTTGCAATACTGCTGCTCAGCTTCCCTAGCACAAACTCGTACTCATCACAGTGGTGTGCTTCTTTCTGATACGGTACCTTGAAATGTCACCTTGACCAAACCGGAATGTCGGCACCAATTCTCCAGTGTCAAAACACCTTTAATTAATTACTGAACCAATAGATGGACTTGTGCTGTACCAGTTACCCAGTTATCCTACATGATGAAAATACAGATTTATAATGGAGATGTAAATTGTCAGATATTCCGAGTTTTACGCATAATCTAGTTTTTTCTCAAGTTGGCCTATATATTACAATATGTAAGACATATCCCATGTTGGCCTACATATATTTTATATGTAATACAAATCTGGTCAAGTGCATTAAAACACCATATATTTGACTGTGTGACCTGGAGTTTGTACATGTACTATAGTTACAGCTTAAATCACTTAATCAATATGCATAGCTCATCAGATAATTCCTTTTCCCCCTTGTTTAATGTTTAATGTTTAATGTTTAATGTAATAATGTCACTCGGACCTAGTACATTAGCTGTTTATGTCGACATAAAAAAACTGTAGCTATCTATTATTTTCCGTAATTCAGCTGTGTCTATACGCAATAATATGTCGGACAAAACTACGCATCACACAGCAGGGTGATGTTAGCGTGACATATTGGCATATTGCCAGGTCAAGCTGAACACAAACATTGCCATCAATGATCTAACCATTGCCCGGCAGTGGAATGTTACGCTTGAACCTGATTTCTGAAATCAGAGTAGGAGGGGTAGAACAGGGGAGCATGTGATGAAGGGAGGGGCTCGGGGAAAGGAGAGGGGACATATTAAGCCATAATCTCGGGTGGGATGATCTGTAAGAAGGTCTGGTCACAGAGTAGACATGCATACAAACTGTACCTGCTCGTGTCATCATGGGATCTGCTTACATTCAGTTTAAGTAAACAAGCTTAGTCAGAAGCATATCCTTCAAGCCCATCACTAGGATATTCCAAAGTGGGTGCATATGATGATTGTTTTTAATGGTAAAACTTCTATGGTGAGCACACAGCACGTGAGTGCAATTCTTTCAAGATATATGCTTACCTGGTTTATGCTTAGAATAACTTTAATTAACAAAACAATCACATTTGACTGGTACAGGTTGAAGAGATTTGATGTAAACAAAATAATCTTGGCCAAAAAGAAGGAGCACTCCCATAAGGTCACAGGCCCGCAAAACAAGAGTTTTGGGGGGTGTGGACGGTGCTATTACGGTGACGTGTCGAAATATAGGGTCTCTATATATAACCCCATGCTTTATATAAATCAACATCAAGGCGTGAAACGCACTTCGGGTGAATCGAAAAATAAACGGTTTATCGCCAAACAAAATACATCAGCATATTCTACAAGTATCACTTTATATATTCCCGTCGTCAAATTAGTAAATTTGTGCAATTTTTTACCTTTGCCGGGCGATTCAAAATCCAACCAGACTGTCCATCCATCTAGGAACAGCCCGATTATGGCGGGCTTCGTTCTCAATTCTGATTGGTCAGTCGAGACACGCCTCCGGCAAGAGAGGTCACGCACAGAACAGCTGTCGCAATTGACCAATCAGAATTGAGAACGAAGCCCGCCATAATCGGGCTGTTCCTAGATGGATGGACAGTCTGGTTGGATTTTGAATCGCCCGGCAAAGGTAAAAAATTGTACAAATTTACTAATTTGACGACGGGAATATATAAAGTGATACTTGTAGAATATGCTGATCAATGTATTTTGTTTGGCGGTAAACTGTTTATTTCTCGATTCACTCAAAGTCCGTTTCACACCTTGATGTTGATTTATATAAAGCATGGGGTTATATATAGAGACCCCATAATTCGACACGTCACCGTATTACCACCGTTCACATACCCCAAAACTCTTGTTTTGCGGGCCTGTGCCTAAGGTGATGGGCCTGTCATTAAAGGGAACGTAAACTCTGGTGAACCGTGCATGGCCAGTTAAAGCTTTTCCCTCATAGAATCCAAATTGTGTATCAGATATTTTTTTATAATTTTTTCAAAGCAGTACTAAACGTTTTAACTTCGTTACACTGGAACAACATAGAGGCCTCCATGTTTGAAGAATCGTGACGTCAGCGGACACTAGTTCTTCTGCCTCTGGAGGTAAAAACGCGTCAATTGGAGTTGCAGCATTCAAGACCGTAGCTAACAAACATGGACGAGGAGGATAGTGCGACGTGTCGGGATTACCTGGTACATTGTGAAGCCAAATGCAGAGCAGCCCGGCATCGTAGAATATCTGCTAGTATCAGGCCGTATTCTATATATCAAAGCTAATCTATAACATTGCCTCTGTTAGTCGGGGAACGGAGGAGTGCATGAAAAGGACCATATGTGGCCATGTTATCTCGACGCAGAGAATGTCCGATGACGTAGGAGATTATCGGCACCACTGAATTTCAAGCATTCCCATTGGATAAAAATCCTGCCCAAAATAAACATGGCGGCGCCCCCAAGAAATTCCAAATCACGGTATTTTCTATGTTTGCGTCTGTCTCATTCATTGGGAAAAAATGAGAAAAAATATTTGTCACGATTTTTTTAATCTATTGGGACTCTTGTATAATTCCCGCGGTGTTTTACCGCAGAGTTTACGTCCCCTTTAAGAAAATGCTTGATATGGGATTATGCTGCACCCATGATCCATGTTCCTAGTGTACCGCAATATATATATATAGCTGAAATATTGCTGAATGTGACATTCAGTTAAACTCGACCAAAGTGAATAATGGGTTGGAAGATGAGGATACATATAGATTATCACTACGAGTGGTCATTTATCTGATTTTTATCACACGAGTTTGATAAAACCCATGTGAAACGAGCTTTAGCGAGTTTCATATGGGTTTTATCAAACGAGTGTGATAAAAATCAGATAAATGACCACGAGTGTTATAATTTATTTCTCACATCAAAATAATGTTGAAAAATAACCAAAAATATAGTTAGCAAGCTGTAAGGGTGTGATACAGGTTTTGTATCACATGGGTGTATCACATTATTTTTGGCCGCTGTGATGTGAGAAATGACAATCTGGAGTTGCTGTACCTTTGCAGTAGGGAAACCAGGCGACTGGAAAGGAAAACAACAACAGATTTCTGAACTTTACAAAAAAAAAATCATACATGCCATGTTAGTTGCCAAATTGGCAAAGAGTTTTCATTAAAACTCCATTTGACCAACAGCCTTGACTAAAGAGTTCAGTAAGGTCATGAATCAATATTCATGCTGCAAGCCCATGGCTCATTAGTAAACCGAGAATAGTATAATGACCATCACAGGAATAGGATGAACAGCAAAAACAAGAAATCCGACTGGCTAACACAAAGCCACACAAAGAAGAAATGGAGACTGATTAGCTGAAGGACACCCACTGTGTTAGCTGTAAGTGAAGTATGCTGAAAGTGGTAGTGCAAACATGCTGGAAGTATAGAAGAAGTATGCATGCTGGCATACATGTAGGTTTAGCCAGCAATGCGTCTCGCCGTCTTTGAGACGGCCAACCTCAGTGTGTGACATTGAGACGGCCAGTTCAAAAACGGGACGGCTATTCTTTATTAGTAATGTTTAATGCATATCCCCGAGACGGTGTACTTTCCAAGGACAAAATAATCAAGCAAAAACTCGTGGAAAAACAAACCCAAACGTGGCTGTTGTAGTTGTTATGGATTGTTGGAGGTCGACCACGTGGAAATCCCGTCGAGTCGAAGAAATCCAAGGCATGAACATGAAAACGAGGGCAACCCCGTTCCTACAGGTTTTCTCAAATCATCTGACACGCGCGTAGATTTTCCAACCCACTACCGTATGCAGTTTTACAGGATAATTAAGCCACTGAGAATGTGGTCTCTCAGCTCTCTGCACAAGGGTACTACGATAGCATTCCCAATCAAATCAATCTATCTGCGCGGAGATCGGTTTTACTCTGCGGGAGATTTACAAAGCGGCAAGATGTCAAAACGAACGAGACCTATTATTGATAGATTTCTTCAGCAAGGAAAAATGTATAGTCATATACGTCGGATTTTGACAGCGAAGAATCGAGGGATGACGATAAACCAACTGCCGGCCGACTGGCAAGTGTTATGTGACCCGCGAAAGAGAAACCGGCGAGATCCGTCACCGTCACCAGTTGGGTTGATAAAAACGCAAATCTGACATAGTTATCGCAAGCATGGACTAACACATTTCCCTGGCTCATTGATGCTGATAAATATAATGCAAATGCGCAGTTTGTCATCAAGTAGGTGGGCTAGGGACTTGGAGTGAGCAGACAAGAAATTTCAAGTTATTGTTTTGACCAAAACGCAACAACAACGATGTTTCCTTTTCAAGCGTTTATTTGGTTTTAGGTTTTGCAAAACTTCATTAGCAGCTATATTGAATCTGCATTAAATAAAATAAAATAAAAAAATGGTGATCTAGAATCTACATGTATGAATAGGCCCTACAAATTAACAGACAAAACTAAAAATATAATGAAAATTGAACAAATGTTTAATATAATTTAAAATTAACTCTCCTTGAAAATTTAGGAGAGTGATTGTAGTGATCAGTCTATTTTGTTCCATTTTATACTGCATAAAATGACCAGAAAGTATGTAGAAAGAGGCTCAGAGATTTGCTCTCTGCATGACCAGAAATGCCCTAGAATGCATCTCAGAGCATCTAAACCCCTGGGGCTTGCTGGGCCTGGGCGGCCCCTGGACCCCGGCCTATTTGTCCTGTGATAGTACATGGGTGAGACGCCCTGTTTCCTGATTCTGGCTAAACCCCTGCATGCTGGAGTATAGCAGAAGCATGCTGGGAGTATAGTAAGTGGAGGCTGGAAGCATCGATGCATAATACTAAATTCTTTTATTTTCAGACGGTGCAGACACAATCAGTTTACATAAACTGTTCTACCTTGAGGCCCTCAAATAATAAAAGTGAAATACATATCGCTAAAGCATAATAGCAGGCTGTATAAATAGTAACAACATGCTGGGATATAGTGAAAATAGGATGAAAGTATAGCAGAAGAATGCTCGGAGTATAGTAAAAGTAGGCTGGAAGTATAGAAGACACATGCTGTGAGTTCCGGTATAGTAAATTAGGATGAAGTATAACTGAAGCATCCTCGCCGTCAGAGTGTGCAACAGCAGGTTGGAAGTAATATAGCAGAAAGATGCTGGGAGTATAGTAAAGCTGACCAGAAGTATAACAGAAGCATGCTGGGAGTATAGTAAAGCTGGCTGGGAGTATAAGAGAAGCATGCTGGGAGTATAGTAAAAGCTAGCTGGAAGTATAACAGAAGCAGGCTGAGAGTACAGTAAAAGCTGGCTGGAAGTATCTATAGCAGAACTTCCAGAAGCATGCTGGGAGTATAGTAAAAGCTGGCTGGAAGTATAACAGAAGCATGTTGTGAGTATAGACTAGTTAAAGCTGGCTGGAAGTACAACAGAAGCATGCTGTGAGTATAGTAAAAGCTGGCTGGAAGTATCTATAGCAGAAGCATGCTGGGAGTATAGTAACAGCTGGCTGGAAGTATAACAGAAGCAGGCTGAGAGTACAGTAAAAGCTGGCTGGAAGTATCTATAGCAGAAGCATGCTGGGAGTATAGTAAAAGCTGGCTGGAAGTATAACAGAAGCAGGCTGGGAGTATAGACTAGTACTAAAAGCTGGCTGGAAGTACAACAGAAGCATGCTGTGAGTATAGTAAAAGCTGGCTGGAAGTATAACAGAAGCATGTTGTGAGTATAGACTAGTTAAAGCTGGCTGGAAGTACAACAGAAGCATGCTGTGAGTATGGTAAAAGCTGGCTGGAAGTATAACAGAAGCATGTTGTGAGTATAGACTAGTTAAAGCTGGCTGGAAGTACAACAGAAGCATGCTGGGAGTATGGTAAAAGCTGGCTGGAAGTATAACAGAAGCATGTTGTGAGTATAGACTAGTTAAAGCTGGCTGCTGTGAGTATAGTAAAAGCTGGCTGGAAGTATAACAGAAGCAGGCTGGGAGTATAGACTAGTAAAAGCTGGCTGGAAGTTTTACAGAAGCAGGCTGGGAGTATAATGAAGGCAGACTGGAAGTGTAGTAGAAGCATGATGGATGTATTACTTTCTGGAATGCTCTTTCTCTGTTGGTGGATGATGAAAACTGGATGACATACCAGTGTTTAACGTATTTATCAATGCAGTTTTCTCCACAAAAACTGCATATAATAAATTAGGAAATAATTATCTAATGTGAAATGAAATTATATCAGTCACTTATGCTTAAAGAGGTAGTAGCGTCATTTAAAAAATATTCAGCAAATAACATATTTCGATAAAAGTTATTTATTAGTTGTAACTACATGTGTGGTAAAGTTTTTCTCTGACCTTATTTTTTAATATGAGCATTGAAATCACACTTCTGACATTCTCTGAAAAACATGACAGCACATGCACTTGGCTTTAGTGCCTGACATGACATCACAAAATGCGCATTGGCATTCCGGGCATGATTCTTTGCAACATCATACTCGATCTTATAACTTGGCATTTTAAATTGATCCATGATCCTCTGTTCAGAGGGGTATGCACATGTATGCTCAAATTTAGCCCATTATGGTAAGCTATAAATTCACAGTGTTAGTTCTCATTTCTTCACCATTTCGCAGATGGGGAAGAATGATTGTATTGTGTGTGTGGGGGGGGGGGGGAGGGGTTCCCGGAATTAGGACAATGACCTGACGGTTCTCTGAAGCACGTGGAAAATTTCCCGCTTCCCGAGGTATGATAGCACTCCATTTTCAGCTAACAGTCTGCGACTACAGTCTGTCCATCCAGCCAGATTTCTTGTGTTAAGGGGAATCCGGACATGAGAGATTTTGACATTTTTATACCCCCCGACACGTAGTGTAGGGGGCGTATACTGGTTTCAGCTTGTCCGTCAGTCCGTCCGTCCGTCCGTCCGTCCGTACGGATGTCCGTACGTCCGTCCGTAACATTTCGTTTCCGGAGCATAACTTGACAACCGCCAGTTGGATTCCTCTCAAATTTGGTATGCAGCTACCATACCATGAGACCTTGCTTGGGATTGCGTTTGGCGCATGTGCGTCTACAGGTGGCGCCACCTAGGGTCATTCCGTAACATTTCGTTTCCGGAGCATAACTTGACAACCGCTACTTGGATTCCTCTCAAATTTGGTATGTAGCTACCTTACCATGAGACCTCGCTTGGGATTGCGTTTGGCGCATGTGCGTCTACAGGTGGCGCCACCTATGGTCAAAAGTTTCTCATGTCAGTCCGTAACATTTCGTTTCCGGAGCATAACTTGACAACCGCTACTTGGATTCCTTTCAAATTTGGTATGCAGCTGCCATACCATGAGACCTCGCTTGGGATTGCGTTTGGCGCATCTGCGTCTACAGGTGGCGCCACTTAGGGTCAAAAGTTTCTCAAGTCAGTTCGTAACATTTCGTTTCCGGAGCATAACTTGACAACCGCCAGTTGGATTCCTCTCAGATTTGGTATGCAGCTACCATACCATGAGACCTTGCTTGGGATTGCGTTTGGCGCATGTGCGTCTACAGGTGGCGCCACCTAGGGTCATTCCGTAACATTTTGTTTCCGGAGCATAACTTGACAACCGCTACTTGGATTCCTCTCAAATTTGGTATGTAGCTACCTTACCATGAGACCTCGCTTGGGATTGCGTTTGGCGCATGTGCGTCTACAGGTGGCGCCACCTATGGTCAAAAGTTTCTCATGTCAGTCCGTAACATTTCGTTTCCGGAGCATAACTTGACAACCGCTACTTGGATTCCTTTCAAATTTGGTATGCAGCTGCCATACCATGAGACCTCGCTTGGGATTGCGTTTGGCGCATGTGCGTCTACAGGTGGCGCCACCTAGGGTCAAAAGTTTCTCAAGTCAGTTCGTAACATTTCGTTTCCGGAGCATAACTTGACAACCGCTACTTGGATTCCTCTCAAATTTGGTATGTAGCTACCTTACCATGAGACCTCGCTTGGGATTGCGTTTGGCGCATGTGCATCTACAGGTGGCGCCACCTAGGGTCAAAACTTTTTCTTGTCGGTCCGTAACATTTCGTTTCCGGAGCATAACTTGACAACAGCTAATTGGATTCCTCTCAGATTTGGTATGTAGCTACCTTACCATGAGACCTTGCTTGGGATTGCGTTTGGCGCATGTGCGTCTACAGGTGGCGCCACCTATGGGCAGAATTTTCTCAGTTGGTCCGTAACATTCCATTTCTGGAGCATAACTTGACAACGGCTGATTAGATTCTTCTCAAATTTTGTATGTAGCTGCCATACCATGAGACCTAGCTCAGGATGTTGCATATGCGTCTACAGGTAGTAAGTTTAATATTTCACTTCCCATTTACTTCCTTTTCCTCTTCAATATGGTTATCCAGATGACAGTAATTCGCCTATCTGTTGCAACAGCCCATTTCAAGTCTACACGGTTCTAGTGGTAACAACAGTTAGGTAAAACACAATATGCCTGCATAACCCCATTCTCAACAATCATTATTAACATCAATTTTCTGAACAATCCATTAAACTCATCTGAGTATCGTCACGACACATGCATAGACAATCCGTTAACCGCACTCCAACCGAGCGAGGTCTCATTGTCAACTAGTTACATACTGTGCCGCCACTCATAACATGTATACTTATATTCCTCTACAAATACTCGTCAATTTCTATCAAATGTGCATCCGGGGGGTATCTTGTAAGCATGCTTACTGATGATTTCCACTGCCACAATCCCATTCAGCTTACTCGTGAAACGTTAACCACCCCCATGTATCTATGCCCTTACGGGGGGTATCTTGTAAGCAGCCTTACTGATCATTTTGATCAAATGTGTGCATCCCTCAGACTATGCTCTAGTTTGGTCAGGTTGAAATTTTTAAAAAGGCACTAAATTATCAAGGGCGAATTATTTCATCTCAGAAAGATAGAAAACACAACTAAACACAAGAAAATATGATTATTTCTTTGAACTAACTCGAAAAAATGACTTTGTGGTGGAAAATTGACCAAAAATGTAGTGGATTTCTTGAAGTAAAATTTGAGAATTGAAGAAATGTAGTGACTGTTTAACTCACGAATAAAAGTTGAATCATCTCTTCGTTGAGGTCAAACAAGAATGACCTACTTGAACTTTTGGGGAAATAGAATGCTCCACGTGGTCAAACCAACTGAATTGTTCAGGAAAATGGTGATTCACATTTCTTCCTGCTCAGGTGGACTTCTTCCGGCCTCGATGCATTAACCCTTCACACAAAACTGAACACCTGTCAATCAAAGTCCATCTGAATGAGACAGTCATTCAACATGCTGTTGTTGTTTTGTGTTGTTGTTGTTGGCACGTGTTCAGGAGGGTTAATGACATTGAGGTAAGCAAGTTTATAATTCACCCATTCTCATCGACAAACGCTTCCAGAACATGCGATCGGAATGCACAACCATTCAGGTGTGAGGGCTACTCACCAAAATTCACTATACTACCATCTTTGTTGTCTAAATTTCATGTAATTAGACGGATGATCTGTTTTTCCCGAGTTTGACAAAATTATCAAATCTCGTGCGATTTCTCGAGAAGAAGGCAACAGGATATTAGAGTAAGGCGGCTGGGAAAAGTACATCTCCAGGGAGGTTTCCAAAAATGATTTTCTGCAATGAAACTGCCGAATTAAATATTTTGTATTCTAGATATCACCATATTCTACTGAATTATGATGCCTCTTTGATGTTTATACATGTTGTGGACGATATCTTCAACATGCCTATTTGAGCGTATGAATATTATTAACATGTGATGGGTCACCTTGTTTGGGAAAGAAGCACGCTGTCACTTGGTTCGACCTGTCTGATTTCAAAGCGCTGAATTCGATTTCTTTGCCAACAGATGGACTAAAAAGTATGTATCTACCTGTGTATTTGTGGAAAAATTGAATTTCATATCTGCTGTAGTTTATTTTCTATTGAATTATCTTTATTTCCTTGTGACGTCGGTGGCAAAATGGCGAAATTTCAGCGGTGTTTTGTGTTCACGTGTACAGTCGAATATGAAAGTACGGCCACGTGCTTCAGGCGAAATGGATAATTTTGCTCGTAGGATCTCCAAAATTTAGTTGAGACATTTTATTTATCCTTTCCCTGGCCTGTTATAGTATTTATTTTCTGAAAGTAGCTTCCGAAATTCTTTGTCATTTCGTTTCTTTTTTGCTTCACAAAGGTATTGAAAACATTTTTCAAAAAAAAAAAAATACATTTTTTGTCATTTCATGTGTCATGGTATCATTGTGTCATAAAATTTGGTCATTATAATGATGAGGGGCGTTTTTGGAAATTTAGATCTCAAAGGTCCTAATTCTCCTTAAGTACTCTTCCAGCACAGGCCACGGAAATGAAAGTAGAAGCTCTGGAAGGTCAAGTTAACAACTGTCACCATTCGGGTATATTATTAGATCATCTGAGGACATAATTTTGTTTGCCATGAAGTTTTTCAGCTCTCACTATCAAAATCTGTTCATGTGGTGCTCTCCACCACGTCCGCGTATCGACTCGGTTAGCGATCGTCCCGGAAGATTTCTGCTTCCAAGTTCAAATTATCACGGTAATACATACGTAGCAAAGAGTGTAAATAGACTTTAAACAGACGTTCCTGCTGTTAATCTTTATTATAAAATCCATCTCTAGACGCTCTCTCAGGCCATCAATTTAAACGGCAATTATCAAAAATCTTCTGCAGCCGCGAGGGGGGAAACCACCCTCTCGGACTCTCCCCCTTCGGTCACTACGTTCCCTCAGACTTGGTCGCTTCGCTCCCTCGTATTTGTGGACCCAGATTTTTTTTCTGGCGGAATCCCTGATATTTAAAACAATGTATGAACAAAATAATAACACGCAATACAGAGAAATCGAATTTCTTCTCGTTCACCAAAGATATCCAACATTGTAGAAGAGGGCAGCTGTAAAACATAGAGAATTTATGTATACTTGAGCATACTCATAACATTACAATGTAAAACATAGAGAATTTATGTATACTTGAGCATACTCATAACATTACAATGTAAAACATAGAGAATTTATGTATACTTGAGCATACTCATAACATTACAGCATTCAAATGGAATTTCAACATTATTAGATACCAATTGGCCTTAACCCAACCTTGAACAATCCAGAGAATAGTCTGAAACTTTGCACTTTCAGCACTTATATTGACATAATATTTTCAGTGATTAACTAAAAGGGGCATTACTCTTAAAAAAACACCTTGGGCAGTCGAAAACAACGGCATTATGCACATAAATTTTCTCCATAATCCAATGAAAGTATTTGCCTTCAAGAGAAAAAATCCATGCGTATGAGAGCAGGGCATAACTTAAATAACATGCAGCTTCGCAAAAAGATCGAGCCCTTTAGGGTGGCACATCATTTGAGGTTGCACATCATTGGCAATGCACATATTTGAAAAGACAATACATAAAAATATGGTTTCTATATCAGTGATGTTGAGGTTGGATTAAAAGAAACTATATTATAAAACTTGAAATAAAGATTACATTTCTTTTTCAAAGTAAGCATATACAGCGCATAGTTAGGGACAATTGACCGTGCAATTTGGACCACGGAACTTCTTGGTGTAACTTTGTGTCATGATACGTGAATTATATAATCCCTTTTCTGACAGAGCTATTAACAATGTAATAGTTGGAGTAGAGGTATCATTTACAGTATGGAATGGGACACCAGCCTTGTGGGTGAACCCTCCCATTTGTATGCAAATACAAGAATATAATGACAAATGTTTTCAGGAGATATTAACGGGACAAACAGCGGGCTCTGAAGAAGTCCGCTACCGGCACCAGGACACTAACATCGCTGTTTAATAGTCCGAAAATTACTCCCGAAGAAGTGGCCAGTCCAGCTGACGGACTTGACGAACTCCAACACCAAGCGTACGTACAATGTATGGTCTATCCGTCATGTATGATACGTCAATGCCTTACAACATAAGGGCCTACGTGTGGGGAACTTTTGGACTTAACCCAATAAAATTAAGAAAATATGACATATCTTTGGAACACAATTCTGCAAGAAAATATAACATTTTAAATAGACATAATTACCCAAACAAATACTGAAATAGACCTACAATTGAAATAAAGTTGAGCATGAAATTAATTTCATTTTACTGGCTTCTATAATTTTTATTTACTAACTGTATTTTGGCCAATAATTTGAAAATGAAAACAATTTGTAAAAAAGAACAAACGATCCTTTTTTCCAGTTTTTAAATAGATTTGGAACCCAGTAGTAAATGAGGAGTTGTGTGTATATCAATCAGGATACTGAATATTCTTCCATTTTAGCTGTGTATGGGGTTTTCTTTATTGCTGAAACTCCAGAAAAACATTTTTAAAATGCTTTCAGGGAGCATTACTCTTGAAAAAACACTGATCATTTAACAGTTCTTTCGCAAAAAAAAAACCCCTCTCGCACTCTTCCCCCCTCGCTCGCTAACGAGCGAGGCTCAGTCGCTTCGCGACTTCGGGTGCCCCTTCTAATAATTACCAACCCCTGCCTTTCATTTCTAGATTAGGGCCTGTGTATCAAAAGAAACGGAGTCCTAGTACGATGACATATTTTTCATTGAGCAAAGGAGAAATCTATTTTTTTTGTTGATTTGTCATCAAGACCGACCCTTTGGGACTGACCAGCTGAACAATTCAATGATCTGTGATCAAGCATGTTAGAACAATAGCTATTCTAATGTGACTTGCGCCAGATTTGGTTTACATCATTTGTCTGCCCTTGAAAGAAAAGAAATACGGTGTACAAATGAAATGTCTTTTATCCACTCTGAATTCATTGACATTTTGAAAACAAAACGGTGTACAATTAAAATGTCTTTTAACTGTTACCTAAAGTCCAGGTTGTACATCACGCCTCCAGCAGATCTCAATGACCTGGAACAGCGCATCATAACAGAAGTTGACAACCTGAGGCAGAACCAGGCACTTATCAGACGGGCCGTGGCGGCAATGAATGAATGTGCGCGTACCTGCATCCAGAGAAATGGAGGACACGTTGAAGATTGAGATTCAATTGTCTGTTAAAAAGACATTTGAATTGTACACCTTTTTGTTAAATTCAGAGTTAAAAGACATTTTAATTGTACACCGTTTTGTTTTCAAAATGTCAATGAATTCAGAGTGGATAAAAGACATTTCATTTGTACACCGTATTTCTTTTCTTTCAAGGGCAGACGAATGATGTAAACCAAATCTGGCGCAAGTCACATTTCACTCATAATTGAAGAATAGCTATTGTTCTAACATGCCCGTTTTTTTTTATACACCCTGTACAAGAGTATGGGGTCTGGCGAAGCTTAGTTTAAGAGATAGAGGGTAGGGCTCGGTGCCCCAGGGGTGGGGACATGCTCCCCGAGGGTAGTGGATAGGTTGAATAAGTGTAGCATGATCTAAGCTCCCATACTATATCAGGGTATGGGGTCGGGCAAAGCTTAGTTTAAGAGATAGAGGGTGGGGCTCGGTGCCCCAGGGGTGGGGACATGCTCCCCGAGGGTAGTGGATAAATTGAATAAGTGTAGCATGATCTAAGCTCCCAGACTATATATGGGTATGGGGTCGGGCGAAGCTTAGTTTAAGAGATAGAGGGTGGGGCTCGGTGCCCCAGGGGTGGGGACATGCTCCCCGAGGGTAGTGGATAAGTTGAATAAGTGTAGCATGATCTAAGCTCCCAGACTATATATGGGTATGGGGTCGGGCGAAGCTTAGTTTAAGAGATGGAGGGTGGGGCTCGGTGCCCCAGGGGTGGGGACATGCTCCCCGAGGGTAGTGGATGGGTTCAAAAAGTGTAACCAGATGTAAGCATTTGGAACAGATGACAGTTCGGGGGGTCGGGATGGTCTTAGTTCAGGAAACATAGTTGAAGCCGAGATGCTGTGGACAGAAATTTTCTAAGTCCAAAACTTTAACATTTACTTGGCCCTGAGGTCCCAGGGGTGGGGACATGCTCCCCGAGGGTAATGCATGTGTTCAATATCTGTAGCCCGATGTAAGCATTTGGAATAGATGAGAGTTCAGGGGTCGGGTTGGCCGTAGTTTAGGAGACATAGGTGAGGCCGAGAAGCTGTGTCAGGAATTTTCTAAGTCCAAAACTTTAACATTTACTTGGTCCTGGGGTCCCAGGGGTGGGGACATGCTCCCCGAGGGTAGTGGATGGGTTCAGTATGTGTAGCCCGATGCAAGCATCTGAAATATGAGGGTTCCGTGGTCGGGCAGGCCTTAGGATCAAACTTTAACAGTTACTTGGTCCTGAGGGAAAAATTTCTAAGTCCAAAACTTTAACATTTACTTGGTCCTGCAGATAGACAGATAGACAGACAGACAGACAGACGGACATCATTGTGGCACCTATATCGAGCTTTCCGCAGCTAAAGCTACGGGCTCGATAAAAACCACAGCAAGTAGAAAAATTCACATATATACATCATACATGTTTATGTGTTGATGATAATTTGTATCAAATTTCAAAATGATCTGATGAACCTGAGGACGAGTAGTTCAGTTCACCATAATATTTTTGATGATAAAGTGGCATAACTCTAGATGAAAATGCTGCAGTATGTGAAAAAAATCACATGCACTTCTTCACACAGTATACACAGTACACACTCAGTATACCTGAAGCTTCAAAAGAATTGAGCAATGCTCTGAAGACTAGTTTTGTTCATGAGAAAAGTAACGGACGACGGATGGACACTGAGCTTCATAACATAAAATGTCCCTGCAGGTGAAGTTGTGTTCATGAGAAAATCTAACGGATGAACAAGCAGTTCCATATTATGTCCCATTTTGACAGGCATATAGGAAGAGAGAAAAAAATATATCCCTCGCACTGAATAGAGAAGAATTATTTGTGAAGAGCAGGCCTTGTGATTTGAGGCGCGCGATCGCGCACGCGCACCATAACGCGCCTGAAGAGGCACTGAGGTGCGTTCTGAACGCGCGCCTTATACTTCATGATCCCCTTCAAAATTTTGCTATGTCAAATTTTGACGCGAATTCATTCCCGTGAGGATTCGCCTGACAGGGCATTCGGGCGAATCTAAACGGATTCACGTAGATTTGAACGTAAAATTAAACATTACCGGTTGAAAACTTACGATTGAGCCCCGTCCGCCGATCGTCAACATACGCTGTCGAAAACTGAGCTCTATATGATCTTATCTATTGCCATGTGCCAGTCCGAGTCTATATGTAAGCTGATCTGTCGAGCGTTTTCATTGGCTCGTTCACGGCAGCCTGCCAATCGCTATCATTGAAACAAGTGTCAAGGGCCAACTTGATTGAAAACGAGATGGTGAAATGGCAACTGACACAGGGCCTAAAAACGTGGAAACAAATTAGAAAAACAGCCCTGTGTCAGTGGGAAAGGAGCCTGAGGGATAACTTTGCATTCCTTTTAACAATGCTGGGAATAAGGTGGTACTGGCCTTTTGCAAAGTGTGACAGAAACACAGCGATCAACCAAACAAAGTGTATAGATAGAGGCAACTAGTAGCCGACGTCATGCAGTTACGGCAAAAACGAAACTAGTTACCTGCTGAAGCCAAACTTGGTTAGACACGTAACAGCGATGGACTTCGCGAGTGTTCGGGAATTGAAACTGATTCAGACATTCCAGATTTCTGAAGGCAAGTGAAAGGATTGAATGATTGGAATGATGAATATGACGATGTAAAAATTGCCATATGCCAGTCCTAGTCAGTTTTTTTTACAATTTGTTGTTTTCCAGAGTTTTATTTCTATTTTGCCAATCTTGTTCTCAGCTTTTGGCTCATTAACTGATTGTGTTAATTTTAAATACAAAAAAAAAAGAAGAAATTTAAAACAGTGTTTCTTGATTTTATTATCACCTCAATATCTTTCATAGCTAAACCAGTAAATATTAGTTCCCCCTGGATATCCTGAAACATTGCTGCGAGATGGATTCTCGGCCAGCACACATTTATTTCAATTCACACCTTAACGTTTCAAACACCGTATCACACACCTTAAAAAAAATTAGGTGTGCATTTTAGGTGTGCTAACCACACACCTCGCACGATTTTAGGTGTGCTTTAATCACTCGCCAGGGCCCGTACAAATCACAAGGCCTGGAAGAGGAAATAACTTCTGACTGCAGGTGGTAGAGAATATAATTGGACCAAGAATCTATAAATGACCAAGTCACTTAACCTTGACCAATAATAAACACAAAAATAGCCACATATTTCACTGACCCTGAATATATATCTTCACGCTCTGGTTCTGAATGTCCTTGGAGCCATTAACAACAATGTGAATAGCTGTAAATACTCATTTAAATACCTGAACTGTTCTAAATTTACCTGTTGATAAACAAATTGCAGGTGATTTTTTATGAATAATTTCATAACTGCTCCATTGTTTGAGATGCATGTATAGGAGGAAATCTAAGGTTGTAGAAGTAATCGAAGTAAATAAATTAATTAATTAATGCAAAATATTTTTCTTCCATTTTAATCAGGTTTACTAGAGAAGGTGTATTTTTATATGCCCACCCAAAAGGCAGACGAATTATGTGATGGCAGTTTCTGTCCATCTATCCGTCCGTCCCCTAGTGTCCGCTCTATATCTGGAACAGTTTTCTGTCTACAGTTCCAATTTTTGGTGAGTGGATACCCTAGGGGGGAAACGATGTGTCACATACTAAAATGAAGGTCGAGGTCAGAGGTCACTGGCCTAAAAATCAGAGAATCGGTGAACCATTCATGTCAGGTCTAATCTGTGACAGTTTTCTATCCACCGTTGAAATTATTCACTAGTCATCATGGTCAAGAAGAGGACGGTACATATATATATATATGTATATGTATGTATGCTTTTCAGCTAAAATGATGATGCATTCATGTATATATCTAAGCAATATATATTATGGTAAAA
Source organism: Hanleya hanleyi (assembly GCA_036873755.1). Lineage (NCBI taxonomy): Eukaryota > Metazoa > Mollusca > Polyplacophora > Lepidopleurida > Hanleyidae > Hanleya > Hanleya hanleyi. The sequence continues at coordinate 212,812 of JAVTVY010056221.1, read as the reverse complement.
CTAGCACTTACGTTTCTTCCCAACCTTGCTTTGACACTCAAATACATGTTGCAGTACATTCCTATCTAATCTTGCTTCTACATTTAACTGATGTGCATTCTTTCATAACCCGGCTTTGAAACTCGACTACATGTACATTCCTCCTTAAGCCTACTTTGACATTGAATTACAGGTACATTTCTCCCTAACAAAACATTCAAACCAGCTTTTATACACTGGACTCCACAGGTGTTATTCCATAACTCTGGTTTAACACTCAACTACACAAACACATGTACAACCATTTTCATGAAAATGTACAAATAATGGTAAAGAATTTTTTTTTACATTTTTTTCATTTTACATTTTACAGTCAGAGATTAGCTGGAAATGCCAGTTGATTAAACATTTTATAGTTTTTCTCTGTTGTAAAATATCTATTTTGGCAAAGATAACTGCTTTAAAAGATTAAATTTTCAAATCTGAAAATGAATTTGTCTTTACCGTTACCATTGTAAATGGAGTTTAAAAGTTAATAATTTTCCTACGAAGTAGGCTACAGATCGCAAATTGTCCGGTAATGAGTCAGTCCATACGAATCCTTTCGTCGGCAAAATAAGGAGAACCGTTGACATTAGAACCTTGATTTTGGCATGAACGTGCATTAGGGCATTGTTACCAGCAAGTTCTGAGCTGATCGAATTCTGATGAAAATTTGATTTATAATTAATTTTTTATTATTTATTGATGACTCGAGTGCACTGTCATGCCCATCAGGAACCCTTGGCTGTATTCTTCACTGTGACTTTTAAGCGCCTGGGACTAACTTCGGCCGCCCAGCACTAAAGCAAAAAAAAAATGATGCGCCCAGCTCTCGAAAATATCAGTAACTTTAATGGTACTTGCCAAAATATGTCGGCATTATACGTTTCCAGGTAGCTCCGCCATGTTTTCCCTAATAGTCCACGCCACGCTTCCCAAACATCTGCGGTAAATTGTTGGAAATATTCGGGAACCCTCGTGATCATGCTGGTCGCTGTTAGCCGGTGGTATTGCGGAAGGCTACCGAAATCCCAGAATCTCGCGTCAGGCGAGCTGTATATGCCACGATGCATGAAGGAAGCAAATCATTTGATCGGAGAATGGAGGTTGTTATTTCGTCTGCTGCGAAGTTTTACCGAGCCACGAATATCACTTGACATGTATTTTATAAATCAATGTCATGAAGCGCCAAGCAACTTTGAAAAACTTCTTCTCACAGAAGCGTCAGAGGTCCAATGAAGGTAAATCTTTTGTTGGCTTTCGGTGGTCGTTGTTGTTGTTCTAAAACGTCAGCTTCCAAAAAATATTTTAATTATATCTATATTAAAAGCACACATGCATGTGTGCGCTCGCTCGTACGTCGTAATCAGTCTATTAGATCTACATGTACTATGAGATATCTATAATATGGCTAGTACACTTGAATCCAGTATTAAACTGGAGATTCCTGAGTAATCTATTTTTAGCCTAACTTACATTGTAATGTTGACACACATTCCGATACCACACACAGTCCGATAGTATCCGTTTTCACTCATTTGCTGGTCTTGGAATTACGTTGAGATTGAAGGCATATTATACTGCACGTTTTATATATCCAGCCTATACAACATTGCATCATTTCTTCAGTTCAGTCATTAGTTAAAAAATGTTCTACCTCAAAAGAAATAAAAAATGGCTGGATTTTATGAGAGAAATTACTAAATTTAAACACAACAATGACCCTATTATATGTTAGTACTGAAGAAATCGATAATAAAATCATCGTTGTGTTTTAAATTCAGTAACCTATAACCAGTTGTTTATTTTGTTTGTGTGTGCTTTATTGTTCATTGATTATTATTATGTACTCTCTTCAGATGAGGTACCTTGAAGTTGAATGCCAAATAAATATATCCATGGAGAATGGCTTTCTAGTGATGCCTGATTTGATTCTTGCATTCTAACAAATCTCTGATCTTGACCTTTCTCACTTAAAATTTGTGTTTCTTATCCAGTTTCCTGTCTTATTTAGGACTACAAACATTTACTTCTCAACTGCTCTGACAGAGCATCATTCCCTACGCTAATGCCGAGAGGGGGGGGGGGGGGTTCCCCGCTCTCTCGGACTCTCCCCCCAACACTTCGTGCTGTACTGCTGGGCTGATCATTCTCCAGGGTAATAGAAACTGAGGGCGATAATAGTTGCTACGCTAATGACTCACCAGCGGTGACATCTGGAAAAGTTAATAGTTCCCACTGTCAATTAGAGACGCTATATAAATTCTCTCATGGTAGCACACAGGGCCCCCAAGTCATCTCTCGAGTACACATTTAAATTATCTCAAACCCTATTTCGTAGGTCCAGTGACGTTAGTCACACTGCCATGTTTAAACAACACAGTATTTAATAAAAAGAATCTGTTGGATACCATTATGTAAAACATATGAGAATATAAAGCCCTGTTCATTTCACATATCTTGATATGTATGAGAATATAAAGTCCTGTTCATTTCACATATCTTGATATGTATGAGAATATAAAGTCCTGTTCATTTCACATATCTTGATATGCGAAAAATATTACAAAAAGATTGAATTTATTCAACTGTCTTTACTGTTACTAGGAAAGTTTTTTGGAGAAATTTAGCACAAAAATGTCATATAGAGGGCACCACTCTCATTGTAAAATGTAACGGTGTGGGCAGCCATTTTCCATCCAGCCTTGTGGCAACAGAGCACATGTTTTCTACAAATTTAAAAAAATAAGTGTGTGCCACACTTATTGTCTGTCTACCATTACCGAGTTATATCACTTACATGTAAGCTATTTATGATTGTTACCAAACAAAGCCTAGAAATCTGAAAGTGTATATCAAGAAAAATTCGCTCTGAAAGACAATAATCCAGTTCAGCCGGCTTCATGCTGATATAATCTGTCTTTACCATTACTCAAACTTGTCATTACCGTTATAAATGCAATAACGGTAAAGACAGAGAATCAAAGACAGAGTTTACAGACTCAAATCTGTCTTTCTGTCACTGAAGAATGACAGAGATAGTCATACTTTCCCTTCTGTCACTGTAGAAATAAAGGGATTTAATTTCCATTCTGTCACTGAAGAAATAAGAGACTTTCTATTCTGTTGCTGGAGAATTAAATTGTTAACCCTAGTGCTGTCAGACAGTTATACGCTGGTCGAAGTCTGAGTGTCGGGCAGAGTTGAACTGTTCAGAATAGGCCCCAAAACGGCGACTGTCTAGTCCTTGGAATTGATAAATAAATTTAAATAATGGATGATATTTGATGCATGATACATCAATTTGAAACCCTGAACATACATTCAGAACATATTTGGCATTTTATACAGCTTTAGAAATATTTAGGAATTGCAATTTGGCAAAAATAGTGTACCATAAAAACTTGCGTAAGGAATTTTATCACGTTCAGATTACTACCGATGGATGCTCTGTTTTGCTTCATCTCGACTAAATAACTCGTCTGAAATCTTATAGATGTCACAATATGTATTCCTGATTACTCATAGCATAATGAATATTGAAAGTTTATTAAACATTCCACGTATGTCAGTAAAAATCCTGTTGTTTACGAAACGTGTGACTTCGCCCATCGAAACAAAATGCCATTATCACGGCGCATGTGTACTCGTAGATATTTTATGTTAATGATCAGTTTGTCATGACCAATCAGGAAGTCGGGTTACATCATCAGGTGATCAGAATTTTCGAGGGTGAATGGAAAAGATTCAAAACACATTCATGACCTTTTTATACGCCCGCCAAAAAGGCGGACGTATTATGTGATGGCGGTTTCCGTCCATCCGTCCGTCCCCCGTGTCCGGTCTATATCTGGAACAGTTTTCTATTTACAGTTCCAATTTTTGGTGAGTGGATACCCTACGGAGAGACGATGTGTCGCGTACAAAAATGAAGGTCGCGGTCAGAGGTCAAAGGTCACTGGCCTGAAAAACAGGAAATCAGTGAAGTGTTCGTGTCCGGTCTTTATCTCTGGATGTTTTCTATCCACAGTTGCAATTTTTTGTGAATGGATACATCAGGTGGAGACGATGTGTCGCGTACCGAAATTCAGGTCGAGGTCAGAGGTCAAAGGTCACTGTTGCCTAAAAATCAGGAAATCATTGATCATTGATAGTTTTCCATCTACAGTTCTAATTTTTGGCGAGTGGATGCCCTAGGGGGAAACGATGTGTTGCATGCCAAATGTAGGTCGAGGTCAGAGGTCAAAGGTCAGTGTGAATGAAAAATCAGGAAATCATAAATTTCTAATTTTTTGTGAGTGGATTCAATAGGGGGAAATGAAGTGTTGCATATCAAAATATAGGTCAAGGTCGAAGGTCAAAGGTCATTGTGACCCAAAAATCAGGAAATTATTAAAAATAACATTTTTTTGTGTCAGTAGATACATTAGGGGGACTCGATGTGTCACATATTAAAATGTAGGTCAAGGTCAAATGTCAAGGTCACTGTGACCCCAAAATCGTGAAATTGTTAAAAATCTTGATTTTTTGTGTCCATTGAGAAATTACGGGGAGATGGTTTGTCATGTACCAAAATTTAGGTCAAGGTCACTGTGACTCCAGAATCAAGAAATCTTTGAAAAGTACTTTTTTTTTGTGTCAGTAGATACATTACGGGGACATGATGTGTCACGTACCAAAATGTAGGTCAAGGCCGAATATCAAGGTCACGGTGACCCCCAAAATCATGAAATTCATAAAAATCGTGATTTTTTTTGTGTCCATTGATACATTGATGGAAGACGATGTGTCATGCACCAAAGTTTAGGTCAAGGTCAAAGGTCAAGGTCACTGTGACCCCAAAATCAGGAAATCATTAAGTCACATTTTCATATGCCTGTCGAAGACGAGGTCATGTAATGCGATGTTGCGTTCTGTCCATTCATCCATGCGATATCTCTAGTTTCAAGGTATGGAATGGTATCAGATACCTTACTTGCATGGCGAAGAGGAGACATACATCAATTTGTCAAATGTCAAGGTCACAGTCCCCCAGAGTTGAATCAAGTTTAGCTGACTATATGTGTTAGGTTGGAATATTCAGAGTTCTCTCCCCTACATGTATATGGCATTTGTCCTGTGGAGTTGTCTCCCATGTTTGAAACAGCTACATTTAGTTAAACTGTTGTGAAATAGAAACCATACATTTACTAGTTTAACATGGAGAGGGGTCCTTTATGAACTTCATACCCGTTTATCAACTCAAGAACAAAGGTTTACTTCATCACTTTCTTCTTCCTTCATGAAAAATTCTCTCGTCTGAAAGAAATCCATTTGCAGGAAAAGTACTATTTTCTTGTGTTTGACTATTGTCGATTTCATTGTGGGATATGTGAGCTCTCGGTTCTTGCTCCAAGGTCACCTAGTTTCCAAGAGTTAAGCTCATTTTAGTTTATCATTCAATTTTAGATGTGATATGTTACATTCTCAGAAGCACAAAATTGTAGACCTTTTTCCGGATTGCTAGCTACCAATTGGAATCAAGGCGATTAAACAACCTTGAAATTTGGACCAATGTAATTCCAGATATACGGGTGTATATTGAAGCCCTTTGGGCTCTTGTTATCCAATAACATCAATGCATTTCTACTACATGACAGAATAAATAAACAAATTGCTTATGAATAACAACTTCTAGTTTAATCAAGACGATGTTTCGATACAGGTACTAGTATCATTCTCAAGTTCTCAAGTCATTGACTTTATATGAGTATAAACTTCCGCTCATCTAAAAACGTCACGCAATGGTGCAATGGCGGCCCCCGGTGTACACCGTTGCGAGCAACAAATAGTCAATATTTCCTTTATTTCGCATTCTATTCAACGTAAGTTTTATATAATAAAGTTTGGAATACGATTGCTGATAAATATAGTCACACTCAAAAATAAGGTAAGTACTCCTTTAAGTGAAATATTTAATGAAATAATACATTTTAGATGGAGTGAGCCATGTCAGATTTCATTTTTCCACACGTGGCTCCAAATTGTTTCGAAAGACGATCTAACGTCCTATGGTTTCTCCAAACGTATATATCCGGAGTCGACACTGGGAACATGACAGTCTAAATCCATGTATATCCAGAGTCGACAGGACATGGGTTAATTATATCCTGCCGGAGACCAGAAAGGGGGATACATGTATAGAATTGCTGTCTTCTGTGTTTGTTCTTGAAAGTTTGCCTTATGAAGTGATTCTCTACAGAGATTTTCCTGAGTAGGCCGGAGCTTTCTCTTAAGGAAACTTCATATTGAAAGGGTGATAATTCATACTGTGAATGTCCTTTTCAATATGCAATTTCTCTATAAGAAACGAAGAATTTAAGAATTGTTACCATGCAACATTGTTTCAAAAAGAACATTTGCATTTTTGATGATCGTTATAATTTTGCACAATTACATGCAAAATTCCTCCTCAGGCTAGTATGTGTGTGTGTGTGCATGTTTTTCACAATAATTTGAGAACTATTGATTCATTTCACTCCAAATTTTAATGGAAGATATATAATTGGCGAATATCTCTCAGCCTATTAATTTTGAGGTCACTAGGTCAGAGGTCAAGGTAACTTGGTTCCAGTTTATTTCTATTCTGCTTTACTCACTGTCGTGAACGAGCCCCGGTGGGTTTGGCTACGACACACGCAAGATGGCGGCCAGTACGTCAGCCCAGAGGTACATCATTTTCTCAGACCATCATGGCATGTATTTGGCGTATTTTTGAATTTAAATTTCTAAATAATGGATTGAATAGTAAGAGTAATGATTCTTCTCATTTCTGATATACGTGTCCTCTGACTATATTCATCCATTTACCCCATATGGACGAATATTTGAAGCCGATGTGAGAATGCAAAAAATCGAAGCGAGAGCGCCTGCGAAATTTTGGATATTTAGACGCTGAAACGGTCTATTATGCTAGTTTTTGCTCAGTAATAGAAGGATTGGGCGTATAAAATTGCCCATGTAGCTACAACGACGTCTTACATTTAGTTATTTAGCTATAGTTGACATATTTTGAGCAAGCAAAAATTGTGAAACTTCCCGGTTACGACACACGCTGCTTTTTGCCGGTGTGCGGTTACGACACAACGTTTGAACAGCAGATGATGACGGAAAAGTGAACGGTTACGTCACATTTGAAGAATATACCAAATATTGCGTAAAACCACCCAACCTCGAAAACCAGAACGGTTTTTCGTCTCCTTTTAGGACGGATTCGACTCCTAACCTGGTTATGAACTACCCTCATTAAAGGTCGCGGTCAAATATTGATGAACTGGCGATTGTCCAATACGGGGTAACTGGAAGTATATTTGATATATACATTTACGGAGTGTAGAATGAAGGTCAAAGTAATTGAGATTGTTGCTTTATTATACCGTATATATTTAGGGTCTTGCATTGTCATAACTGTATGCCGTTTCACGCTGTCGGATATCCTTTATTTCCAAAAAAGCAAACATAGAATGCTTGGATTAGCGACGGTCACTGTTACGCAATGGAAGCCATTTTGGCAACGTCACAGCAGAGGGCATACGCGTCGAGAGCGTCAGATTTGGGTGGACTCGATAGTTATTCAGTTCAGCCGAAAATGTATGACGATTATTGTTAAATAACGCAATGCGACAAGTCGTTGAAGCTGTTTGAGGTATACACCCAATCATCCTGATGTTACTGATAAAAAACGAACACAACAGACCCTTTTCTCGTTTAAATATCCAAGTTTGCAGGCGCTCCCGCTTCGAAATTTGACATTCTTCCATCGGCTTGAAATATTCGTCCGTATTGGACACATGGGTGAAAATAGTCCGAGGACATGGATGTGTGAAAGAAGAAAAATAATTACTCTTTCTATACAATCCCTTAACCAGAAATTTAAGTTCGAGAAAATGCTGAATAATTGGTCTGAGGAAATGACGTATACCTCGGGGTATAATTGGAGCCAATTTCAAATGTGTATGAAATAAATATAATGAAAACACAAGACGTTTTCCTACAAGAGAGAAACTGTCACAGCATAGGGCATACCCATCGAGAGGGTCAGATTTGGGTGGACTCGATAGTTATTCAGTTCAGCCGAATATGTATGTCAATTATAGCTAAATAACGCAATGCAACAAGTCGTTGGAGCTGTTTCAGGAATTTTATACACCCAATCATCCTGTTAGTGATCAAAAACGAACACAACAGACCCTTTTCTCTTCTAACTATCCAAAAGTTTGCAGGCGCTCCCGCTTCGATTTTTGACATTCTTCCATCGGCTTGAAATATTCGTCCGTATTGGATAACCGAGTTAAAATAGTCAGAGGACATGGATGTGTGAAAGAAGAAGAATAATTACTCTTTCTATTCAATCCCATAACCAGCAATTTAAGTTCAAGAAAATGCTGAATAATTGGTCTGAGGAAATGACGTACCTCAGGGTATAGTTGGAGCCATTTCCAAATGTGTATGAAATACAAATAATGAAAACACAAGATGGTTTCCTACAAGAGAGAAACTGTCAGCACTTTTCAATGTCGTCAACAAGTCATGATGATGTTCTATAATTAAAATCCTTATCACTGGCCATTATTCTTTAACCAAATAAATTTCCAAGTCGTTTCCAGAGTACTTAATTCCATCAAATCTTATGTTTCTTCGGTGTTTCTAGACCCGATGTAGCTCTAATGATTTGGAGTGGACGTATATGGCAAGCCATAGTGCTTTTTAGTCCGAATTTCCGATATTCAGTGACAATTTCCGATATCGGAAATAGAATTTCTCATATCGGAAATTGTCACCGAATTTCTGATACCGGAAATGAAAGCTCTGGAAGCTTTATGAAAACTGTTCCCAAAATTTCCGATATCGGAAATTCAGTGACAATTTCCGATATCGGAATTTGCATTTCCCATATCGGGAATTGAATTTCTGATATCGGGAATAGTCTCCGAATTTCCGATATCGGAAATTGCAATTCTTGATTTCGGAAACTCAATTTCCAATATCGAAAATTCTAATTTCCGATATCGGGAATTGAAATTTCCGATATCAAAATTTGAAGGACAATTTCCGATATCGGAATTTGCATTTCCCATATCGGGAATTGAATTTCCCATATCGGGAATAGTCTCCGAATTTCCGATCTCGGAAATTGCAATTCTTGATTTCGGAAACTCAATTTCCGTTATCGAAAATTCTAATTTGAATTTCCGATATCGGAAATTCTTGAATAAAAAGCAATTTGGCTTAATTGCCATAGACGTAACGCGCGGTTTTCCAGGATTGTAATAACTACCGTTTTCTGAATCGCAGCCGGACTTTTAGATTCTTCCCCATTAGATGCCTTCTGCAAAGCAAACAGTTCAATGTCACTGTCTCCATCTTCTGATGAATGCAGACATTCTTCTGATGATAAAATTTCCATTATCACGGCCAAAGTTTCGTTGTCTTTGTCCACCCGAATGTGTTGTCCACTGCTTTGGTATAAGTCCGAAATTATGGAGCTGAAATTTGTGTTTCCTGTTCGACTATCTATAACTTTGGTTTTCGTTTCCAAAAGTAGAGCTGGGTGATTGTGAATGTTGTGCTGTATGACTTCCTCGGACAACTGACTCGAATATTGACAATAATAACATAAATGTGACATTTACAAAAGTTCCACTATATGGCCTTGAAATTCTTCAGGAAAAGATTTCAAATCAGCCTCTTTAGGGTTCTGAAAGAAGATATACATCATGTCAGTGCAACAGTATAGAATTACAGGCCAATACAAGGATTCAGCTACCCAGCATTATGCGTATAAAATGTATCGAATTCAATTATTATGGCCAAAAGCTTCTTGATTCGTATAGATTTCTTTTCTTGCAATGACTGAAAATAAAACTGGATACCTGTCTGCATCTACCTATACATATGCTCAATCATCAACTGGACCTAAATATATTAAATATATCGACAATTTAGTGTTGGCGCTGGCCCTGATGCATGTTAGCTATCACATTCTACGCATTTGGTGGAATATTTTAATGGCGGACGGCCTGTGCGTTCAAGAGCCCCATGGTTGTCACGTAAACATAGCAATGAACCTATTTTTCTTTCCTCTAACGCATATTAGCTGGTGACACTGATTTATGATATCGTATTTTTGGTGCAGATTGACCCGAAATAATACATGAGCGCCACAGCCACAAATATTGAACTAAAACAACATAAATCATTCAATAAGTTAACTTCAGACAGAATAATGACGTAACCGTACACCGTATTTTCGTATAAATTATCATGTCGTAACCGTACACCGGCAAAAATGAGCGCGTGTCGTAACCGGGAAATTTTGCAATTTTCTCCAGCTCAATGTATGTCAATTATAGCTAAATAACACAATGCGACAAGTCGTTGGAGCTACCTGTTGAATTTTATACACCCAATCATCCAATTACTGATCAAAAATGAACACAACAGACCTTTTTCTCGACTAAATATCCAAAAGTTTGCAGGCGCTCCCGCTTCAATTTTTGACATTCTTCTATTGGCTTGAAATATTCGTCCGTATTGGATAAATGGGTTAAAATAGTCAGAGGACATGGATGGGTGAAGGAAGAAGAATACTTGCTCTTTCTATTCAATCCCTTAACCAGAAATTTAAGTTCAAGAAAATGCTGAATAATTGATCTGAGGAAATGACGTACCTCGAGGCGGATTTACCGGTCGCCATCTTGCGTGTGTCGTAGCCAAACCCACCGGGGCTCGTTCACGACAGTGTTACTTTCACTGTAGAAATAAAGCGACTTGATTTCCATTTTGTTATCCTGTTACTGATGGAAAAAGACTTAATTCTGTCGATGTAGAAAAGATAATGATTATTTCTATTCTGTCATTACGTACCTCAGTGAAAATCAATACCAATGGCCGTCTAACTGATGTGAAGCACTTTCTCAAGTTTGAAGTGGATTGGTCGAATTGTTCTCGAGATATCATGTTCACAAGATGTGGGACGGATGGAATCTAATATGGTCAATGGCAGCCATCTTGGATTACGTACCTCAGTGGAAATCAATACCAATGGCTGCCTAACTGATGTGAAGCACCGTCTCAAGTTTGAAGTCGATTGGTCGAATTGTTCTCGAGATATCGCGTTCACAAGATGTGAGACGGATGGAATCCAATATGGTCAATGGCAGCCATCTTGGATTACATACCTCCGTGAAAATCAATACCAATGGCCATCTAACTCATGTGGAGCACCTTCTCAAGTTTGAAGTCGATCGGTTCAATTGTTCTCGAGATATCGCGTTCACAAGATGTGGGATGGATGGAATCCAATATGGTCAATGGTAGCCATCTTGGATTACGTACCTCAGTGAAAATCAATACCAATGGCCGCCTAACTGATGTGAAGCACCTTCTCAAGTTTGAAGTTGATCGGTAAAATTGTTCTCGAGATATCGCATTCACAAGATGCGGGACGGACGAAAAAGGATGGACGGACAGACGGACGGCTAGCATTTCAAGTCCTCCCACCACTTCGTGGCGGAGGACAAAAAAACAGACTGTTCTTCTGTTACTGCAGAAAAAGATACTTTCCACTGTATCATTCTGTCACTGGAGGAAGAAATACTGTTTCCATTCTGTCATTTGTCGCTAAGAGAATGCTTTCATTGTTGCTTCAGGCAAAGGCATTGGATGTCTTTGGGTGGAAACAAATGCTTCAGCACAATGTCACAAAGCTATTGGTACCATATAGCTCTTCGTTTTGTGATGTATTGTCTTGATAGCATTGCATTGTTATTGTACATGTTATAAGTCATTGTCATTGTGGATACCATCAGAGGCGTAGCCAGGATTCTGAGTTAGGGAGTCCAAAAGGCCGGGGGGCAGGGAGCCGCCGCCGAGGCCCCCTCCTAGGCGTGGGGCCGCCCAGGGCCCCAGAAGCTCTGGGGTCATTAATGCTCTCAGATCGAATCTGAGGCATATACAACACTTATTTGTCATGTGCATTACCAAAACTCAGGCCATAGTTTTAAGCCTACAATTATGAAATAAATTGTTAAACTTGTTCTGCATATTTATAATAATGCTATTTTATTCATTGATTTTGTTTCTGGAAATAAACTTATGTTCCTTCATTGATTTAGAGTTAAGTTATTTTATTCTTAATTATAACTAATTCTTCTTACCAAGTTTTGTGTACATTGAGTAATTTTAGTCTTTGCTCTTTCATAATTCATGTACATGTAATTGATTGCACTAAACTGTACAAACAAACTGAATGCATTAAATTTTATTTCACCCCTACTAAACTGTACAATCACAAACTGCATGCATTATAATTTTATTTCACCCCTACTACGGAAATGAATTGGTCCGCTTACTGGACTGCAAAGTACAGCCCATGCATGTCCACGGACGAATCCATTGTGTCGAGAAAGGGTGGACGAGTTAAAATCACTGGGACCGATTCAGTGTGAGTTCTGTGTCATACTAAATTATTGTCGCGAAGACATACCGGAAATTACTTCTCCAAATGACCTGCTTCCTGCCACCCCAAACTGTCAGCAATCGAAGCAGAACAGGACATTCCCCGCGTCATCGAATCTATTCACGGGTATTTGGTAAGGCACTCTTTCGGGAAACGTCTAACATGTGGAAGCGTCGTGCGACTGTCCCCAGACTCGTCCCAACTGTGGGCCACAGAACTAGTGGCATTTTCCTTTTTAACCGGACTTCTGTCCCTCACTTCGTCTTCTTCCTCACTGTCACTTTCGTTATCACTTTGTTCAAAATTTTGCCTCGCGCTCCAAGACGCGAAAAACTTCGTAATCTTCTGCATGTTGAAAAGTCAGCACACGAGAACTTGTGTGAAGTATGTCGTCTCCAAGCAGGGGTAACCGCATTAAATATTATACGCTAATGAGAGATGCGAGGCAGAGTAATCTGTGGCGGAGATTTTATAGGTCGCAGAGATTTTATCGATCGGTCAACTCTGCCGAGTGGAATCTAAAACCTAGATACGAATGCTGACGGGGGAAATATCAAAATGTCCGTTATGTGCAGCAGGGATTGTTATACATGTTGAAGGAGCGGAGAATAGTTTACGGCTGATTCAACCGGATCCCGTCAAGAACTCTTTCATGAACTTGGCGGAGAAAACATCGGCAGTTTGAAAAGACACTTGACCGTCCAGCAATACGTCCACGCAAATATAAGGCCGTCCAAAATTCCCCAAAATTTTATTTGGGCCGTCCAAAGGACGGCTGGACGGTTAACTGGCTAACTCTATGGATACCATATAGTTGGTCCATGTTCTGCTGAAAACTCGCACTGTGTATTGCTGTTTTGCTTTTCATGTCTCCACAGAGCCCGACAGCTCCATACAGTTTCATGCTGAAGTAGCACCATTTTTCATCAAGTGGCATCAGAGTGCATGCCTGTGCCCATCAATTTCTGCATTAGGCAAGTTGTCTATTAACTCATTGCCTATGAAATAAATATTCACTACTGGACGGAATAAATTATGCAAAAATATTAATTTCCGCATATGGTTATAATAATGGCTCTGAGATTTTTCCATGGGTACTGTAGATAGGGTAAACTATATATTTTTACAATCCTTATGCTTTGGGGATTCATATACCGTAAATAAAAACTGATGATGGAAAACATTCTTGAACTTGTTTGTTGTTTTTTTTATAGTCGGGAGAAGAAAAAAAACACACAACATACGCTGCTCATACCGGGTTGTGAGCTCATGTTTGGAAAAGCCCTTTCATTTGTCACATTTCATGAGGTTATCTATATATTTTTACAATTGATGCTTTGGTGATTCGTATAGATAAAAACTGATGATGGAAACCATTCTTGAACTTGTATGTTGTCTAGTCAGGAGAAAACAGAAACACAACATATGCTGATCACAGCCGCTTGTGACGCCATGTTTAGAAAACCCCTTTCATTTGTCACATGTCTTGAGGTTACTTGGGGATTCCCGACGTCATAAAGTTTAAAACGAGGCTAGAGGGACTGCTACCCATGATTCATGTATCACGGAAGCATTAATTGGTCAATTTTTAGCTACCGAGGCCGAAACAACCAATCACAGGTGTGTTTAGATAAGGCTGTCAAGAAGCCGGTGACAACTGCTTTCTGGTGGAAATTTAAGAAACAGGAACCACTCAGAGCGGCTTGCCATAGTCAATGAGTTAATATATTCCAGTACATGTATCTTAGCTGAGGTGATCCAAACTGGAGTCCAGCTTGGTCAGTTGTCAGAACACCATAGATTTATTAAGTGGCCTGAATGAGGTCGTGGACATCTGACCTAGAGATAAAGATAGCCCAGAGGGTTACAGGAGATTGTGTATGGATACTGGGTCAATGGCAAATGAGATGGTCTCATTTGATGTGGTTGGTGTCATTTCAGATACAGTACAACTTTATCTCCCACAGTCCACTCAGTCCAGTCAGCTTTGCAAAAAATAATAAATGCACATAAGACATTAAAACATAAGTGTAAATATAGCCACAAGCAGCAATGTAGGGTACCAAGATCAAGCCAATATGGCTGCTAAACCATTCAGCCAATAAATAGTATCCAGCTACACACAGGATTTCACAGTATCCTCTAATTTAACCAAAAAAATTTTTTTTTAAGATTTTCTGACTTTGGGGTTACAATGCCCTTGACCTTTGAATTTGACCTCAGTTTTTGTATTTGACATATCGTCTCTCCTAATAACAAATGAGACAAAAAACTGCCATTTTTAATGGTTCCCTGATTTTAGGGTCACAGTGACCTTGACATTTGACCTTGCTACATTACACATTTTCTCCTCGTAATGTATCTACTGATACAAAAATTTGTGATTGTCTGATTTTAGGGTCACAGTGACCTTGCATGATCTCTGACCTTGATATCAATTTTGATACAGGACTCATCGACTCTCCCTCATGTATCTACTGACACAAAAAGTTAGCTTTTTAATGCTTTCCCTATTTTGTGGTCACAGGTCAACTTTGGTCAATCCAAGATGGCCACTAAACCTTAAAGATGAATAGCAAAATTGAACACAGCATATTATTGTACACATCATGCACTACCTGGAATGTGTGAACTTTCATTCCATTTTGGGGGACTGGAAATTCGCACCCAATGCACCCTTTTTGGGCCCTGTTCGGGCAAATCGGTGCAATTTCCAACTTTGGGTTCTGTTCGTTCTTCAGCATCATCTCGAATAATACATATATAAGCTTAGCTCTTTTCGCCAGAAAAATCCATTGCCTGAAATTAAAAAGCTCCTAAGATTGGTCGATGGTGGTCATTTTGTTTGCGGATCAACTTTTTTAAAAGTAAGCTTATTATTTGAAGGACTCAATCTATCTATCATGTGTAGCAAGTTTCAAGTGGATCAGTTCAGCCGTTTCAGAGAAGAAGAAACTGTCAATTTAATATGGCTCCAAAACCGTTTGGCCAATCAATGGTATTTACTTTCAGTGCAATAGATCGTAGCCTTTCCAAAACATTGTGCAGCATCATAGAAACTAAACCTATCATGGTACAAGAGAATAAGCCCTTGAAAGTTCAAGATGGCGATCAAACCATGTGACCTAGAAACTTGACATTTGCGTATTCTGGATCCCCATGTCCTAATACATAAATTAGGGGATTGTGTATGGAGAGTGTATGGTGGAGATTGTTACAGGGGATTGTATGGTCAGATAGATAAGATAGATGACAGAGTTACGAGGGCTTGTATGGAGATTGGTCAGATATAGATAGATGGCAGGGTTACAGGAGACTGTATGGAGATTGGACACAAAGATAGATCGCAGTCACAGGAGATTATGTATGGAGATGGTCCTAGAAAGTTAGAAATATATACTGTAGAGGACCTTTAACAAAACATGGTTTTGCCTTCAATTCACTGCCAAAGAACAGGTAAAATGTTGATGTCATTGTGCAAAAATACTTTTATCTTTCTAAGGCTAAGGACAATTGATTCCTTGTTTCCTGTCAGACTGTTTTTCAAAAGTGATGTGGGCGGGGTCTTAGTTTTCATTATTCATTGCTCATTATTTGAAATAAATTCGGGCCGACATGTTGGGGAATGTTTAATGATGGGACTTTCCAGGTGAACATATTATTTTTGTCAATCTTTCCAGTTCGATTGTCAGCTTTGATGTGTCTCTGAGGTTCCTAAGCAAAATGAGGTTGGCTTAAACATTTTACTGATCATTTCAACATGTTTAAAGCGAGAAATTGCACTTGAAAAGTGCTTTAAAATATGAAAAACAGCAAATAATTAAAAATAAATGAAAAAACTGGCAGTAGGTAAAATGCGGGCAGGTGACGGGAAACAAGGAATCAAGTGTGAAAGGCCTAATCACATGATTCAATGACAATGGCCAGATTGAACTGAATTCAGACTCGTTCATCCATTGATTAAGATGGTCCGAGGACCTTGGTTTTATTGAATATTTTACCATTGCTAGCATTCATGAGACATTCATGTATCCTGTTGCCAAGATGAGAAGTATTTTGACCAGGAGCGATTGTCAGACAAACATTCGAATATGAATCACGTTCTGTTCTGTTCTGTTCTGTTGGCAATTTGGAGATACCCATGCACAATTTTGCACTTTTGCAGAAAGTTGGTGGCAGAAGCGCTGAGTCTCCCCATGTGACTCAGCTTCTAGTTCGAATTTGAGTGTCACGTGAGATTATGATCTCCAGCGCGACTTCACTGAAACAAGTTACATTCTCAATAATTTCAACAAATGAATATATTCATGCCCTTTTTGAGCCCCTTTGTAGAAGGGCCTCATTTCCTCTGCAAAGGAACAGTGGGGATGATTTTCAGTCAAACCTTTGATATTCTTTAGCTTAATAGCACTCCATATATGGATGTAAAACACAGGTGATTGCCTTATTCTTGGGAGAAAATTTAATTTGACGAGACCTGAATATGGGGAAAAGCTACTGTTCATAATAGTTATAACCTGCAATCACAACATGGTGCACAGTATCATCTCTTAGTTAATTATATTCTTTTTTCCATCAATTCAATTCATTTTGTTTGATCCGTGTACATGTATGGTACTTCAAGCCTTTCTGGTGCTCTACTACGTTGTAATGCCACAAATGTTAAATATATATGGGTAAAAATTTATGGAATGTAGATTTGTTTTACTGATCGTTTCTGATTACCATCAGTTTGCCAATATTTCTTTTGCAATATTATACATTATCACTGTTCTCTGAACTGAAACACTGAACTTCCATTTGGGGCATGCTAATTGGGGTTTGCACGAAATATCAGCATTGATTGAGTTATGGGTATATCACATTGCATACCTTAGCAATAGATATATAAAATACTACCAAAATATTAACTACCTGACAATGCTCTCTGTAAATACCGACCACACTTGGGATATTTCTGTATAAACTGGCTACATTATATTGGCTGTGACTGGAATATAACTGGATAAATAAATGAGAAAAGAAAAATGCAAAAAAAATGTTGAGCAGTGTACAGCAGTTATTTCGCTAAATACTATAAAAACCTACACCTAGAAAATGAACACTGTATTTTTTGTTGAAGCTGATATGTTAGATATCAGAAGAGCATGTTCAGGTTTATACTGCAGTGGGAAGGTGTGCTGAAAACCTCAAACCCTGCATGCTCTACTAACCCAGAGTTGATCCTAACTCCCAGAATCCCGGTCAGTGAGAAAGGTCAGTTGAGGTCACGGCATCTGTCTGCCTGGGGTTTTACAGACAGTTTACTGTGATGGGGGCATCAGTGTCTCAGTGTTGACTATATGGCTGCACAGATAAAACACTTGGTCAGCTCCAACAGCAGAGACCAATTTGCTGGCTAACTCTGTCAATACCTGACATATATACAAGTGGTTGTTTGACCTATATGCAGGGTAAAGCCAGTTTATATAGTTGACAGATCATAATGAGCTAGCCTGTATTACTGGCCAAATGGCCGCCACACCATACATGCTGTACATACTGACCTGTCCCATGATATTTCACTAAGCACTGCACATAAAATTCCTCACTTCCAAACAATAGAAATGTAAAAAAAAGGCCATAATAAGGATGAGTTGGACCCAATTTTATTATGCATAGGCTATATAATTCATTTTAGATATTGCGATAACCACATTCTGAATGATTATTCCATTGTTTTATCTGGAATCATTGCTGGTAGAAAGCATTTTCTTTGATTATTCAGTTGAGATTTTCTTGAACTTTCCCATAAAAAAAACTAAAAAAACATTCTTGAATTTCTGAAATTCATGGAATAGTAGGCTAAAAAAAGATAAAAAAAACTGACACTCCTACATTAACCAAGAACCCTCATGGCCAACATTTTCACTTTACTCTAAAAAATGCTTGGCTAATCCAATATCCTTGCTGTCAGCGAATTCATGGTCTTCATTCCTTTTCTACTGGATCAATGAACATACCAGCAAAATGAAGAAAAGTAAACTGGGTAAAACTAACTTAGGCTGTCCACACTTGGATTCCTTGTTTCCCGTGAAAATTACCTCATTTACATACCGCCCTTCTTTTTTTTTTCACTATTTGCAGTTTTTCCGGCTTTGATACACTTTCCAAGCACAATTTCCCGCTTTGAACATGTTGAAATAATTCATTTTAAATGATAATGAAAAGTAAGACACCGCCCGCGTCACTTTTGAAAAAGAGGCTGAACAAGGAATCAACTGTCATTAGCCTTATAACCGGTGCTGGCACATTTCTGAAGTTTTGATATATTTGATAGGCTGACCATCACAAAGAATACTGGCCGTGGAACAGGATATTTTATAATATAAAAAGTTCCACATTTAATAAATATTTTTCTGAATTGAATCTTTCAAATATATCTTCTAGCTGGGTAACATCAATGTCCTATATTTATTATTCAAGAGGTTATTTAAGATTTGAGTTTCCAAAATTGAGATCTGGTTTACCAAAAATAGACAAATTTGACCAAAAAAAATTAATTATTTTTATCAAAATATTGTTAAAAAGTGCTTACATACAGTTTTAGATATGTCTTGTGAGTAAGATGAATGATATTGCATTTTTGTTAATACCGACTCATCTACATGTACATCGGTTTGGCTATCAGTTCAATTAACAGTACTGTTTAAGCCATTGTCACTTGATGGGTTGTTTAGCATCGATCTTGATTTTTTAATTACACATGCTAGATGCTATGATTGTTTATTATTAATTATTAAATTGCAAACCAATTGTATATGAATATAAAGAAAATGAGTAAGTTTTACTTATGAAAATGTAAATCCGGGATTTTGAGGGCAAATAATTAAAATAATGAGGGAATTCCCTAATCTATTTTAATTATTTGCCCTCCCTCATCTATTTTAATTATTTGCCCTCAAAAACTGGATGAGGGCTGGTCATGCTAAACAACTAATCAAGTGACAATGGCCTTAGGCTACAATCATCCATCAAAGTTATTTTCTTGTCAAAATACTTCTAACCCAAATCACATTGTAAATGCTTTGTGAATTTAACATTAAAATTATAAATAGTTGTACAGGTATAAATGAAAAAGACTTATAAATGTCTGAATATTTAGAAAAATAATTTCAACAAATGAATATAAGAATGTCCTATATGAGCCCCTGTGTAGAAAAGCATTTTAGCTGGGAGGTTGATGGGCAGATGAAGTGTCCAGTAGAGAATGACCTTAACTGACCGGCCCTTCAAATCTACAACAGCTGGACAACTCACCGACTTTTTGAGAAATAAGGGTACTGGGGCATAAGGGCAAACAGGCCAGTACAAAGCATGTGTAAACTGTGAAAAAATGAAAGAATAGCAGTTGAGACATGTACATAGAAATTCAACATTGTCCAGCATGATCTGATTGGTCTACCTTAATCTGATTGGTGGTCTTCTCCTCGGGGTCAGAGGTTAAGTTTGTGATAGTCCCTGGCAAACACTGGCCATAGTCTTGTTCAAATATAATGTAGCATGTTGAAAGTATACTCCACAGGGAGAATAGATTGTTTTATTTCATGTTCTATTCCTGTTCATGTGGAATATGCTGAACGATTATTGGTGAATAAATGCAGGAAAATACATGTCTAAGCTTTCTGTATTGTTTTAAGGGCTATTTTTTGTGGAATAAGAAAAAATCCACTTTTGTGATAGAGAAAAAACCTACCGGTACATTAAATATACACTATCATATGAAAATCTTGTGCAAACCATAAGTAAAATCCCTTAAAATCGGTATAAAATTTTCTGCACTCTCAAATCAGAATTTGAAAACTGACTGAATCAATTGCGTTTTGTCTGAATCAGTCTTTTATTGGTGGAATATACTTTGTATTCCTTGACCATGATGGGAATCAAAATTTCCTGCAGATCATTTGGACATCATGGTGACAAGAGTTGTGCCCCCCTGATGTGGTGGCTAAACTGCAGGGTAATACTGTACTTTAATGTTAGTTGCTTACCCTATGCAATAATCATTCAAATTTCATAACTCATCATATTTTGTCTGTTAGAAATTGTAATTAATAATTTGTTCTTCTTTTATGTGCTGAAATTTAAACTTTAACCATACATATTTTCAGTACAAGCAACCATACAAGCTGTGAAATGGGACTCCTCCGCTGATCATGCCACCGCCTAAAAAGCCAAAGAGAGGTCCAACGAGTGCAGAACAGTTTTTGTCAGAAGATGAACTAAAGAAAAAACAAGATCTCATCGAGCTTAGCAGTAGAATGTCTGAGTCCCCAGAACCCAGGGCAAGGGTCAGTGAAGAAATGCAGGGAAGTTTGGACCACTCTATTCCCGAGACACCTTGTGATAGTGATAGAGAAAATGTTTTTTATGGAAATGAGAGATCTCAGGAAGTGAACAGTAACATACCTATGAATTTGTCCTCGGTAGTCTTTCATAACAGTCCAATGAGGGAGACTGACCGTAAGCTCAATAATGAGCCTGCTATTACTCGCACAAGTGTACTGGTAAGCAGTCCGACATCAGCTGTTCTTACTACCTCTAGTTATGCGACATCTCAGGATTATGCGACATCTCATAACCCTGAGATGGTACTGCGGATGGCAAAGGTGGAGCCGGGTACTGTCCCTTCAGAATTGGACCCTCCCATACTTCAGAGGATGACTGACATGGAGTCAGCCTCTTTCTCCACCCCCAGGTATACATCCCCACCCCCACGGGGTTCCTCAGCCAGTCCATCTGTCACTCAGAGATTACAAGCTCCGCCCATTCTCCTACAGCGACACCAATCACCGATGTTGACTCTAATGATGGCGGTCCCTACCTCGCATGCAATATGGCAGCCAGCCTTGAGCGTACCAACACAGGACGGCTTGGTGAACCCACATCTTCAATGCCCCCCAGCCCCCCAACAGGGCTCTATGAAGAACACCCTACAGGCCTGTACTCCCACCCAGCCATGTGACTTCTCCAAGAGAAGTAGCAGTCGTTCTGAAGGTGGATCAGGTAGAAAACGGAAGCCTCGTTACTCACTGCTTTCTGCGGCCCTGTCTGGCTCCGTGACTTCCAAATCAGCTGTGCAAGGTAATGTGACAGTATCTACCTCCTCAAGGTCTCAGGATGGGAATAGAACAATGTCCCGAGAACAAGACAGAAAACATGTGATAGATTTGCTGCAGACCTCAGACTCTTCTCGGACAGATTTGCTGCAGACCTCAAATAGTTCTGCATCAGATTTACTGCGGACCTCAAATAGTGCTGAAATGGATTTGCTGTGGACCTCAAATAGTTCCAGGGCAGAATTGATGCGAACCTCAAATAGTTCTGGGGCGGATATGCTGCAGACCTCAAATTCTGGGCCAGTTTTATTACAGACCTCAAGTGCTTCTTCAGCTGATACGCTGCATACCTCAATGGGATCTGTTGATCGGACACATACCTCAAGTAGATCGGGGACATTGCCCTCAAACCCTGTTTACACCATTAGAGATATGGATAATTTAGTGCCACATGGACTTCTATCTTCAGAAAACCTCACAACAAACAATAATGTGTTGGACAGATCAGTGGGTGCTAGGCTGGTTATGGAAGGGCTGGTCACCCCAGTAACTTCATGGTCAATGAATGATACGGGTGCCCTTGTAGGGTTACCAGCCAGGATATCGGGAGCTGCTGTGATAATGAACCCTAGATTGCCACTGGACAGTGTAAGAACACCTCATGTTAACAGTACTGTGTCCACTAACACTAGGCTCACCACAGACACCATCATGACAACCAGTCTTGGTGGATTGACCGCCTCCACTTCACAGTTACCTCCCTTGGATGAATTGAGGTAAGTCATTTACAATAATCTCAATAGCTTAGACCATATCTGCCCAAATATGCATAGATCTATAGATGTGATAAGTCATTTAGTAATGCTTGTATTGATACACAGCAAAATATTCACCTGCCAATTGATACACAGCAAAATATTCACCAGCCAGTACTGTGCGGTTCACAACTGAACAGTACTGGCAGGAAAGGTCCTGTTACCAGCAGGTTTACTGTGCAGTAACTGCACAGTTAGCATCCGCTGGTTACCATCCAGTGGGTGACTGGACAGTACCATTCAGTTGGCAACTGGACGGTTACCAGATACCTACTGTATGGTAACTGGTCGGTAACCAGCAGGTGAATCCACACGGTAACTGTGTAGTACCGTCTGGTAGCTGAACAGTATCTGCCAGTAAGCAGCCAGTTACATGTACTGGTTCATTTTTAAATGCACAGTACTGTAAGGGGACCTTTCCTGTCAGTTCTGTTCAGTTGTGGACTGCACGGTACTGGCTGGTGACGGTGACCAGCTAGAAATAGTGAAAGTTTGGCTGTGTAACATTCCTGGATCTCAAAATGGCATTCTAGCCAGATTTCAACAGTTGCAGAATAAGTCGATCAGAATGGAGAAGTAAAGTATTCATATCTTTTTTTCCAGTCAAAGTTTGCCACTGTTCAGGACAGATCATGGTCTCATATATACATGTATATTACATTTTGTTGTAGTATTTTTAGATGCTTGTATGATTCTGGGTACTATAGGATACTGGGTACTTTTAATGTTAGCATTCACCAGCATTCACCTGATGAACTAATCAAGCAATTTCCATACAAAGCCACGGCCCTTCATTTGTAGTTTTGCCATACGTCAGCCATCTTGGCCATGAAAATGCCTGTTACTATTCTCCAAGCATAGCTGTTCTGGCAAATAACTGCATGGAGAGCAGCCTTAAACTGACCAGATTACCTGAAGTGTTTTGCATATTATACCAGAATTTACCTACTTCACCGCAGCCTAGTTCAAGCATGTTTTGCAAAAATCAGCAGGTCTAAATGAACCCATAATTAATTATCAAAATATAATTCATCTTGTTAATGACCAGTGGTAGTTTTTTTTATTATTATTATGATATTTTTTAATGAACACCATTTTTAAATCAAAATTAAAGGCACACACATCTGTATCAGGATGATATAAGGCCTCTGTTAATTAATCTTTAGCTTCTCATGACCTTGGGAGGAAATTATGATGATGCTGAATGCTGTAATTATTAATTATTAATTACATGTATTTGGCTGCATTAAGATATTGCAATAAAAAAAGAAGTTATGTATGTGGTAAAGTTCGAGCACCAATGGAAAGTTGATGTCAACTTTGATATGTCAAAGACAACTATTTCCCCTAATTTCTGCAATTAGAACTGCAAAAAGCTTTGTTGCTGACTAAATCATGTGAAATTTAAATGGCACCTGTGACATTATATCATAGAATTTAGATCCAAGTAACACCCTTTTTAAAGAATGAAAATTTGAGGGGAGTTAACCAGATCCCAACTATATTTACTTATATTTATCAATAGGTCTCCCCTTGTAAATTGCTGCTTCCAATAAATTAGAATCAGCCACCAGAGTCCCGTTGGAATTATCAATTAACTTAAATGTCTGCATAGAAAAACATCAGCTTGTGAATAGAAGCCCAAAAAAAGAAGCCAACAATATTATTTACCATCGGTATGAACTGGAAAAAAACAGATAGTCCAATTCCGTTTTGGTAACAGGTCCGACTTTTGCATGCACCGGACTACCGCGCAAGGTTTGGCGCACAACCGGAAGTACACTTAAGGATGTCCGCTGGTGGTTTTTGACTTTGGCAGCCATTTTGCCTGTTTTTCTATTGAGTTATCTCCCTTCCCTAGGTTAAGAGATGGGGATTTCCTTTAAAAGCCTTCCAGCCGAGAATTTTGCACACCAACATCCATCCAATTTGCTAAATTTTGATAGACATTGTGATTATCTGCAAACAGTTAGAATATAAGAAAAAGTTAAATACTATTTATGGGAATTTTTCATGAATATGCTTCAAAACTAGGGCTATTCCCTGTGCTTTCTGGGTTATCAAATTGAGCATGGGTCAGTCCACTTAACGTTGCCTACAGATAAAAAATGCACACCAACCTATATTTTTTTCTTTGTTTTTCCTCATATTACACAATTATGAATGCAACAACACACATTATTCAAAAAGTTAATTACTTTGATTTACCACCAGCGGACATCCTTAACGCGGGAAATGTTGACAGCGAACACGAACAACAATGGCCAAAGATCGACTTGAAATAAAGTTTCAATGGATTATTTCTTGGATTGTCCGTTCCTTCAGATAGATCTAGACTTCTAAAAGGTATTTACGAAAATTGATCGCATTTTATCGTTTTTGTTAGGTGAAATCCTACTTGCCGCATGCGACAGGTAGATTTTTTGCAACTTGTCGACGGAAAAAATCACTTGCCGGCGGCACGTGTTCTGCAGATTTATTTTTTTTGCAGCAAAATGCCAAATAATTAAAACAATGCGTAATTATTGTTACGACAAAAAACATGCGGGCGGGTCATGAGAAGCTAAAGATTAATTAACAGAGGCCTAAATATCTTGATATTGATTACATGTATGCCTGATGGAGAATTTTGAGTTGGTAAATGTACAAATGTATGTGAGATGAATTTCTGGTTCAGTCTACTTAAATAAGTGATTAATAGACAAGAAGTATGGGGAGATTAATCATGCTGGAAGTTTGCTAATCAAGCGCAGGTATATTATAATATCCAAACATATCAAAACATGATATCCACAAAATTGAACCACATTCCATGGTTGTAAACTTCTGGATGTAAGATGCTAACAAGAGTTGTGCCCCTTGATTGTGATATTCTGTGACCAGAATTACACAATGACACATGTTATGCTGCTGCAGTTCACGAACCACTCATTATGTGTAGATATTTCAAAGATTATTTGATACATTTCTCCAAAAACTTTCAAATAGGAAATGTTGAAAATGCATTCAAGCTTATTCACCATTGG
This sequence comes from Hanleya hanleyi, assembly GCA_036873755.1. Taxonomy (NCBI): domain Eukaryota; kingdom Metazoa; phylum Mollusca; class Polyplacophora; order Lepidopleurida; family Hanleyidae; genus Hanleya; species Hanleya hanleyi. The sequence continues at coordinate 187,353 of JAVTVY010056221.1, read as the reverse complement.
CCGAAAGGTACTCAGATCTGTTTAGTAAACACGCTGGAAGTAAACAATGCTTGTCATCATGGAAGTTCATGGTCATTATGTAATTTTCATAATCTTGTCTTTTGTTAATTATTTAGTTACTTTTGATCATCTTGCTTCCAAGAGGTTTAGTAAACACGCTGGAAGTAAGCAATGCTTGTCATGGAAGTTCATTGTCATTATGTACCGTAATTTTCATAATCTTGTCTTAGTTACTTTTGATCATCTTGCTTCCAAAAGATAATTTTGTTGAATTTCTGGCATACTTCTTTTACTACTAAGTACCAGTAACATTGTTGCAGTTCAAGAGATACAATTGTAGCTTATAATGAGATACTTGTCATCCTTGCCTACAACATACATAATGACATTGTTGCCTGCAACATCAGTGTATAAAATTGAGGCTATAACATATAATATTGTTGCTATAATGTATAAGTGTTGCTATAACATTGTTGTCACTACATGTATAACATTTATGCATACAGCATACTTTAGTATACATTGTTGCATATGAGTAATACGTCTTGTTATTAGAAGAATAACATTGTTGCACTTCAGGACATAAATTAGTAGAATGATTTTCTGACCCTGGCTATGAGAAAATGAAAGGGGAGTAGTTCACTGCTCTCCTTGACCAGTTATATAAGCCATGCAGGCAAGCAGATTCTTAATTACAAGTATGTAAGCCAAGCAGGCAAGCAGATTGCATGGTATTTAGCCAGAAATTTGAAATAGGGTGTCTCACACTGTACTATCCTAGCACTTTTGGCCTGGGTTGAGCCCCTAAGCTCTGGGCCCCTAATAAAAATTATCCCTGTCACTTTCAGGGCTTTTCCAAATATTTTATATTCAAAAATACCTTTTTTAAAGATTTTTTTTTTTTATATTTTGGGATACATTCAACAATCAGCTGTCGGCCATTTAAGAATTTCCGCAAAGGAGGCAAGGAAATGAATTTCGCAAATTATTTCATAGAAAAAGTGAAAAAACAGAAATGTGAAAGTTGGAAATAAGTAAATTAATGCAGAATCCATCCTTGGCATTTTCATATTTATGCCTTTAAGAAACTTTTCTGAGGATGACAACAACAGACTGCATTAGCGAACCTTTAATAATAAATATGGTGACATGATCTTGTTGTTGCTGTCAAAACATGTTCACGTTCCGTGGTAATACTTAGAAAGAATGAAACCTGAAATTCCTTCTCCCGTCAGTCTAGATTCCAGGACGACCATTCCGGTTACACATATTACAGGTCATGGTATTGTCGAGCCACGGGAATGTTTTGGCCCAACCTGAGCAAAACGTTTACTCGTGGTCTCTTTGGGGTCGGCACTATATCGCTGTCGGTCGTGTAGGTACCTCAGATTCCGAGTCTGGAAGATCATCGCGACTTGTCCCGAGGACCGTACCATGTTCTCAGTTGCTTCTATACCATAGTCCCATTTAATGTAAAGTTAGACAGTCAGACACTATGTATAAATGCGCAGAGCATCTAGGAATCAGGTTAGCCTCGCAGGGGTTTTTCTAGCCGTTTTTTCATCGTGGTTACCACGATGAAAAACAATATATATTGAGTTTTGCAGAAAAATTTCAAATTGAGTTTTGATTAAAAAAATTGAGTTTTGCAATTTTTGCCGTTTGATTTTTGCCGTCAAATTTTTTGAGTTTTCCCACAACATACCAGTTGTCAGTTGATAGGTTGTTTCGCATGACCCGCCCGCATCAATATTTTGGAAATAAATAATGCCGCATGTATTTTAATTATCAGTAGTTATTGTTCGTAAAAGAAATAAGTAAGCAAATCTAAGTAAAACGAATGAACCTTCACAGCGCGAGTCAGCGCGAAGGCGACTGAAGAGCCGCCATCTTGGTTCACATTCTTGGGGAAAGCCGTAGTTCAAAACGAGGCACAGTCCTTTTCTAGCGAGGATTCCCTCGTGTCAAGCACGTGGCAGTAAATTTTTAACTCCGGCACTTTTGACGGTCGCGTACCAAAGCCATCGTGGTTTCAGTTTATGGATCAGTTGTTTACTCATCAACCAATTCATTTAACCATCCATTTATCTGATGAAACGCTTTTGAGCGAAGTGGTCGAGCGCTTCACGTCTTCACTCCCGACAACAACAACAACAACACAGACTGTCGACCAATATTATACTCGTAGCTTGAGGACGACGGACATACAAAATTCGTCGCCGTGGACAGAGAATCCATATCTTCAATCAGTGTAAAAGAAATAAAGAAGATTTCAATAAGAGGGGACTCCTGATGTTGAAAATTCGGGTAATAAATTCTGCAGTTATCTTTAATATTGATCACAAGTAAGAGTTTTTTCCCTTGATTTCTGTTTACACAATGTGTGTGCATTTGAGTTTTACTGTCTACCATAATTATTTACATAATGTTTCAATTAAAATAAAGCAAACTTAAAATGTCTCTTTAAAGAATAATTATTTCATAAATATTTTTTTCTGGCGATATTTATGAGAGATTTCAGAGTGTATAAATCTGTACAATAGGAATGTTGCCAGGTTGTATATTCGATCACAGTCTTCTCTGTTAATGGTAAAAAATTTAGCTTCAATAATTAATAATTATAGCATCTAGCATGTATGTTTTAATTAGCATGAGGTCATGCTAAACAACCTATGGTTTCTGAAGAAGTTTCGTAAACATATGATCAAACATATGACCAACCTCAGTTCTGTAATTGGTGCGATGAAAAAGTTGGAAAAATTGAGTTTCATCATTTTTTTGATGAAAAAGGCAAAAATATTGAGTATTGTAGATTTCTTTGTGCAATTTTGAAATTGAGTTTATGAACAATTTTGGGCTAGAATAACCCCTGGCCTCGATTTGAAGTTGCAGCCGGGGAATTCCCAAAGCGAAGAAAACCCTGCACAGAAAACAAACAACAACGCAGTTTCGCGCAGTGAAATGATTTTTAATGGAGTGAATATCGACCCATTCGAGCATTCGTTGTTTCTTTGTGCATTTCTTATACATGTACCTTTCAAAGTAACCCGTCTAAAGTATAATGATTTATATTGACAAAAACGTGCTACCCGTCCCATTTCGATGATGCCCGTCTCAATGTCAAATTTAGAAACTGCCCGTCTCAAAGACGGGGAGACGCATTGCTGACTAATACTATGATTACAAGTATATAAGCCAAGCAGGCAAGCAGATTCTTAATTACAAATGTGTAAGCCAAGCAGATTCTTAATTACAAGTATGTAAGAAAAGCAGACAAGCAGATTTTTAATTACAAGTATATAAGCCAAGCAGGCAGGCAGATTCTTAATTACAAGTATTTAAGCCAAGCAGGCAAGCAGATTCTTAATTACAAGTATGTAAGCCAAGCAGGCAAGCAGATTCTTAATTACAAGTATGTAAGCCAAGCAGGCAAGCAGATTCTTAATTACAAGTATATAAGCCAAGCAGGCAGGCAGATTCTTAATTACAAGTACATGTATTTAAGCCAAGCAGGCAAGCAGATTCTTAATTACAAGTATGTAAGCCAAGCAGGCAAGCAGATTCTTAATTACAAGTACCGTCCGTGAGAGCATTAAACTGCTCAATCTCAGTAAACTCAGATATAATGTCATTGAATCGGATGAGCGAGAAGTTGTCGATGAAGTTGTCTGGTGAACATATAAGATAATTGTAATTCCTACGAATGTCTATTTATTGTTAAATGTACCTTTCACATTTGGCATTGTCAGATGAAGGGGTATTACTTTTGGGTGCTTGCGTGTCCCCTCCCTTGCCGACGTACTCCCCAACTTCTCCCAAAGTAAAATAATGAGCTTTAAAATATTTTAAGCCAAATGTAAATTATATTTTCAGCATCTCTGGCTGATGGATTTCTCATTGATTTGACATTGAAATTCAAATTTTAAATTTAAATGCTAATATAAAATATCAACTTTTTAAACTTAAACGTTCAAATTCAAATTTAAACTCAAATTTCAACTTTAAAATTCAAATATCAATTCAAATTAGAAATTTTGATTTGAAGTTTCAAATTCAAATTTCAAGTAACATTGAAATATTTCAATGAAAATTTGAATTTCACGTTGATATGATGATGTCCCAAAACTAATGCAACTCTCTTCAATCCTCAAATCAGCCTGTAAAATCTTGAATTCTAGAGTCCATTTCCTATGATCAGGAATTTGTTTCTGATACTTATTGTTGGACCACTTTTATACTTATGAATGCGTCTTGAAAGATAAATTTGTTGCCAGAAATTATCGAAGAATAACAACTTACATAATCATTACACTGTATCTGGAGCTTTATAAGTATAAATGTGGTCCAATAAGTATCTGAAAGAAAATGCTCCAGATCATGGGAAATGGACTCTAGAATTCAAGATTCTTCTCACCCCACAAGCGTGATGTACATGCTGCGTCTTGAGACATAAATTTGTTGACAGACAAATTATCAAAGGATCAACAACTTACACAATCATTACACTGGACCTGGAGCTTGAAATTGTTACAAATTGCCATGCTTCTCCATGTGGAAAATATATTACAGCAGCAATCAACAAAATTTTCGCAACATTTTATTACAGAATTTCACAACAACATTTGGCAATCATTTCCAGGTTCAGGCCACTGGGTCAGTGCTTGTTCTGTTCTTTCCATTGTCCTATACATGTACTTCTTCTCACACCCGTTTAAAACTGTGTATTAGAAATGTTGTTCAAGTTGATATTACATTGTTGATTCATTTGAAGGAATGTTGAAAAGTTTACACATCACACATATTTAACATTTTCCACATAGGCACTGATAAACATTGTTGATTTCAAGAAATAGTTGAATAGAAATAGATAGTACTTTTCCTGTTTCAAGAGGTGAATTTGTTACAATTCAAGGGAAACATTTGTAGCTGTTAATGATATACTGTTATACTAACATTGTTATCTGTAACTGTAACATAGTTGGTACAAAAGATAATCATCAGTATTAACAGATAACAGTGTTGCACTTCTGAAAATATTGTAGCTATTCAAGAGATACTTTTTATATTGTCTGAACAACAAACAGTAGGAGTTGTCTCCCCTCTATTGTGATCTGAAGTTCAACAACACCAACAGATACCAATGAGAGAGTGAGACACTCATAAAGACTAGATGTATGCCATTCCTGTATTTTCAGATAAATCAAGCCATTTGTAATCCTAAAAAAGAAGAATGTTACAAAGTACAGTGGGGTCTCTAATAATTTGATCACTTCAAATCATACTTTAGTAAAGGAATTGATTTAGTAGAGACCTTACCGTATATTTATTAATCCCAGAATAAAAATGACGACGGATACAATTTTGTAGAAGTCCATTCTGACTATATTTACTACAAGCTTTCAGAGAAAAACTTTCTCCATCCTCAGGTAGAGTGGCGATTGCACATATATACAGTTTACAGAAGCTTTTATACATTAACCTTGTGAGAACAAACAGTCAACAGACATATCTAGATATTAACGCTGTGATTACAATAACCTTGGTGAAATTGTTTGAAAGAGAGCGATAGCTCACATCATGTATATACAGTTCCATTGTGATTGTATGGAAACGTGTTAAAACATCAGATCAATAGCTCAGGTTGCATGAGACAATTAGTTTGATATATACAATGGTTTAGGAAACTAAATCAAACACAATTCAGCACTATGTACATGGTATAAGTTATGTAACAGTTTGGCGCATCATAGGTTTAAACATTGAAAAGCCGGAGCGGCACTGAACATTCATTAACATTCAATTTGGGTTGGCGCTCAGAAATGTATATTTATTACTCGGTGGTTCCTGGAGGCTTGTCACTTTCCATAGCCTTGTTTGTAGGTGATATTACAGAGTTCCTTCACTTTTTATGTACATGGCGTTGTTCAGTCGGGCACATCTCCAGAAATGTACCACTGATATTCTTCTAATGATAATGACTTATCTTGCCAGGAGTATGTTTCGCCTTTAAAAATATCATGGAGCAGGGAATAGCTTTTAGCCAGAGTTGGAGAAAATCAAGCCATTTTGATGTTACCGTAATGATCCTGTTGACAACTGCTAGACAATTAATTAGTCCACAACAACTTTGCATAAACTCAAGTATTTCATATATATTTGGCACAAGCTGTTCCTCTGGCTTAATTCTGCTGCATGCATGCTGCTGAATACTTCATTTTTAGCCCACCATCACCTTTCAAATCACTTTTCATCCGTGGTCCGTCGTTCGTCCGTCCGTCGTCAGTCCGTCCGTAAACAATTCTTGTTATCGCGATTTCTCAGGAACTACTGCATGGATCTTTCTCAAATTTGGTACACAGGGGTCTAGTTGTGCAAGATACTTTTTGTGGTCCACAAGGTGGCCATCTTGGATTTCCCCATGAAACTTTGTTATTTCAATTTCTCAGAAACTACTGCATGGATCTTTCTCAAATTTGGTACACAAGTTCCCCTTAGGGTCTAGTTTACCTTTTTCAGTCCAATTCGAAAATCCAATATGCTCACCAGGTGGCCATCTTAGATTTTCCCATGAAACTTTGTTATCGTGATTTCTCAGGAAGTACTGCATGGATATTTCTCAAATTTGGTACACAGGTTACCCTTGTGGTCCAGTTGCGAAATAGACCCTTTTTGGTCCGATTCAAAAATCCAATATGGCTACCACGCGGCCATTTTGAATTTCCCCTTGAAATTCTGTTATTGTGAATTCTCAGGAATTCTACTGCATGGATCTTTGTCAAATTCGGTACACAGTTTCCCCTTGTGGTCTAGTTGTGCATGATACCTTTTCTGGTCCGATTCCAAAATCCAATATGGCCACCAGGTGGCCATCTTGGATTTCCCCATGAAACTTTGTTATCATGATTTCTCAGGAAGTACTGCATGGATCTTTCTCACATTTGGTAGACAGGTTCCCCTTGGGCTCTTGTTGTACAAGATACCTTTTTGGGTCCGATTCGAAAATCCAATATGACCACCAGGTGGTCATCTTGGATTTCTCCATGAAACTTTGTTTTCTCAGGAAGTACGTACATCATGGATCTTTCTCAAATTTGGTACACAGGTTCCCCTTGTGGTCCAGTTGTGCAAGATGACTTTTTTGGTCTGATTCGAAAATCCAATATGCCAGCCAGGTGGCCATCTTGAGTTTCCCCTTGAAACATTGTTATCGTGAATTCTCAGGAACTACTTCATGGATCTTTCTGAAATTTGGTACACAGGTCCCACATGGGGCCTAGTTGTGCAGGAATTAATACGGTATTCCCGAGTTGTGACGTTGCATCAAACGGTGGGGCATAGTCTATATATTAACTATAGAGAATATCCATACCTTCACCTTTTATATCAAGGAGTTCAAATTATTCTGAATTAAAATGTATTTCTTCAAATTTTAAATCAGTTTACTTTAGTCCATGCCGTTGCAAGTGAACTGCTCCAATGTTTTGTCTCCCGACGGGTCGGCTATACAGTTTAAAATAATTGGATTGAAAATCAATCCATCAGATTGAAATTAGTGACTAATCTTTTATTGGATTGAAAATATTCAATCTAATAGATTGAAAACGATAAAACGAATCTGTTGTAGACAAAAAAATGTAATCTAATAGATTGAAATTTTCAATCTAATAGATGGAATATTCAATCGAATAGATTGGTCACTAATTCCAATCGGATAGATTTATTTTAGAGAGTACACAAGGCCTCGTCACTCTTGTGACACGTCGTAATGATTCAGACACTTTCAAAGTTTCAACATTACTGCACGGACCAGATCCCTTCATTAAGTTTTGTACCATCTTACTATTACTATCGAGCATGGTATCTTAAAAGAGATATCTCAAACTAGCCCAGTAAACAGAACAGAATTAGCATTCGTTCCTAATTATAAAATCTTAAGTATGTTTCATAGCTCATGCCAAAGTGTCAAAGAGAATTGTACCCAGACCCCTAGTCAGGAATTGAAAGGGGCAGGGGGCAAAGACGAAGGTGCGCAGCGCAGCTACCGAGGGGGGAGAGTCCGAGAAGAGGGTATCCCCCCTCTCGGCCTTCGGCGAAAATTGAGAAATTGACATTAAAATGATGGCCTGAGAGAGCATTTGAAAGTTCATTTTTGAAGCCCATGCTCTTTCAAATTCTGTCTTAAAATCTTGTTTTCCTTGTTAAATCACTACAGGGGATATGATACACTGGTCATGCTGGTGAACATAACTGGAGGTCTGATGATCATGGGATTCATTTGTTGATTTTCCTCGCATAACAGCCATCAAAATTCTTCAGATTCTCAGACTACAAAGTATCAGATCTGACATTCAGTTGGCAGTCATCATCCATATGATACCGTAAAGAATTTCTTCATTAATAACATTACCGGTAATTCAATTCTGACTACCCGCTGGTTGCTTTACAGCAAACACTAGTCCACATGTGTTCTAAATTTCTGCCGTTTCCATTTTGTGATTATCCTGCTATCAACAATAAATTCAAATTCAGAACCAGTAAATGTAATCCGGTGACGTTGATTCGATTTCAGAGTCTGGTAGCGAGTACATCTCCTCTGGCTGTGTTGAAGTTGTTGTTGTTGTTGTCGCCGCATTTCCATCCAGCCTGAAGAACGACGTTATTGATTTGCAGCCCTTGGATGTAACAGCATTGTCGTGTGCCCGTTTTTATGCATGTCTGGCGCTACTTGGCATTATAATTAAACTGTTAAACGGCGATAAAACGACTAACTAAAAAGTTTGAAGTTCTTTCGGCCACGCTTGTTTGGACAGGACGTACTCTCCACGATTCGGTAATCTCGCATAAAAGCACACCGCTGTTTGGTTGGTATGAAATTTATGCGAAACATAGCCAAAACCGGAGAGTGAACTAAAACCAGAACACGCGAGATTAATATGCGCTCTCTATTGTAGGAGGTGTTAAAGCAACGGACACGATTGACAGGGAAAACGGGATGTCGCGCTGATGAAATTTTCAAAATAAAGAGAGAAGTGGGGTTCATTTTGGTAAGACACGTTGTGGGATAGGGGCAGGGCGCGGAACATTTGTGTCTAGGGAACAAGGGCGCTGGTTTTGGGGGCAGGGCGCGGCGCCCCGCCAAATAACGCTAGCTAGGGGTCTGAGTACCCAATGATGACACGTGCAAAAAGAAAAAATACCACAAAACGAAGCCGAAGGATCCTCCGGACATTCATTTTCAGACTAACTTTGCTCATGTCACTTGTACTATAACAACCGACATCAAGTACAGTTTCTAGAAATCTTGAAATTCCTGAAACTTACAAAGATAATATCTTGGTGTTCTCCAGTGTCCCTTTTTCGATCAAATTCAAAATTCTGCAAACAAAATTACAAATCAATCGTTTGTTAGTAACAAAGGACAATTAGGACATTAGCTTACAATTATCAGATGATGGTGGGCACCAAGATCCTTCAGGATCTCTCGTATTCTTTAGTATTCTTTCTCTACACAATGATCCTATCATCCAAGTCAACATTAGATAATTCACTGCTCCATCAACATGAGACATACATCTCATCTATATTGATTAGGAGCTTTAGTAATGTTTTGATAGAAGGATGAGACAGTTTGTCACACAGAGACAGATTAATGTGGACCCATTGTATATTATCAATTCATCAAGGACTATACTTTATAACATTGAAGATATATGTCTCATTAATCTGAATAAATATAAATGCTGAATGACATATTAAAGAAGCACTTAAATTATTTTTGAGTGTGACTATATTTATCAGCAATCATATTCCAAACCTTATTGTATAAAACTTGCGTTGATAGTATGCAAACCAAAAGAAATATTTAATATTTTGTTGCTCGCCACGGCGTGCACCAGCTGGGCACTGACATTGCACCACTGCATGACATGTTTAGATAATCGGAAGTGGGTATGTACTCATCTGAAAACCTCACAATGTCATCGGGATTTAAGGTTCATCGTGACGGTCATGCCGATAATTTGCACAAGAAGTAACCCAGTAAATCCACTGACTCTCTAGTTTTAGTAGTTCAAGTGTAATCATGAAAATGTTTATGAACTTGGAAGCATCGTCATTCAACTCAAATCACTGGACAATTGCAGGGGACGTTCTTTTATTTTACCACTCAGCTACAAATTTTGTCCAAATTGAATCGGGCAAGTCTCAGTTTAAAAACTTGGTGAAGAAATTCTTCAGTTTGTGGAGATACCCTAAACCACTTTTCTTTTAGGATTTACCCCCGTGAGATTTACCACAATAGTTTTTCCCTCAAATTAAAAATCGGACCCAGATTAATTCAAATGTCCAAAGTTGGAACGTCCCTGGATCATGCTTTAGCCGTGACGGTGTCCTGCATGCTGAAGTCATCAGTCACATCATCCCACAGGCAACATGGCAGCACCCACGTCGACCTCAAAGGCGGAAACATGGCTTCAAAAATTTTAATAAAAATAATAGGTTATCAGCGACAGTAAAGTAGTTGGTTGTATTTCTTTAAGAGCTAGTCTAACCTTTGTTATAGGAACCTATACCGGTATATAAAATAAGGTAATTACTCTTCAACACAAGATTTCCTGGATTCCTACTGTATTATTTCACACAAGATTTCCTGGATTCCTACTGTATTATTTCACACAAGATTTCCTGGATTCCTACTGTATTATTTCACACAAGATTTCCTGGATTCCTACTGTATTATTTCACACAAGATTTCCTGGATTCCTACTGTATTATTTCACACAAGATTTCCTGGATTCCTACTGTATTATTTCACACAAGATTTCCTGGATTCCTACTGTATTATTTCACACAAGATTTCCTGGATTCCTACTGTATTATTTCACACAAGATTTCACTATGGATGCCCATGTTCTAATCTATAATAACAAATAATGAAGTTACAAATATGAAGCATCTGTACAGAAGAGGGTGGTCCAGGGTGGGTTACTTTAAAGTGGGTAGGGGTGGGTGACTACGTCATTGGGCTTGCTGGATTGTTTTAGAGGGAGTTGTTTCCTATGTTTACTATAACACATGATGGTTCAGTAATGTCCAATCATGGGCCAACAAACAGTTATTCACATTCAATGACCGTCCTCCCCCTGCCCCCCTTAGCCAATCCAATGATTAAGAAATGGTACTAAAAAAATTCTTCAAGTTCAAGAAAAGATGGGCGATGGAGATTGCATATGATTGTAAACATGACATGACATATACATGTAGGTAATAGAAATAAGCCAGATTATAGGTGTGAGGAGCTCATGACTATCACCAGCTTAATTACTACAATAACAAGGTAGTCTTCACTGAATCAAGAGCCAGCTGCGGAGATTATTAAATGCAATGATGTAGATTAAGGAAGCAATTATTGTAGCTGTGTGAGCTCCTACAGGCATAAGGTAGTAACTGTATAAGCAAGCAATATGGTGAGGTATCATCAGTATGGCAGATATACATCATATGCTATTAAGGCCCGTAGCCAAGAGGGGTTTTCTGGGTTCGGGCGAACCCCCCATTTTATGTATTTTTCTCATATAAATGCCCTTTTCAAACACTGAAGCGAACCCTCTATTTGCCCCTTTTCCATACAGCGAACCCCCTGATGTGCCCTTTTGGAGTGAAGGCGAACCACCTCTCAGTAAATCCTGGCTACGGCCCTGCTATTGGCTGGTAATATACATACATGTATGGTGTTATTTTTCACTACTGTATTTTGATGAGTTCACTAAACATGGTATAATATACAGTTACCAGGGGCAGATACAGGCCTTATTTTATACCCTTATAGGGTGCCCAAAATAAACGAGGTCTAAAAACGCCCAAATTAAGAAACGAAAAACGCTCAAATTAGACGAAGAAATTCAGGTATTTTAGTTTATTATGCAGCAAATTTATGTCTTGTATTTAATTTTGAGATGGTTTACGCACGTTACGCAAATTGATATAATCTCATATGGAAATTCATTGTCTGGAAATGAGTCTGATGCATTTTAGAGCGTCTTAGAACATCTAGCGACTACCCCGGCCAAAAAAAAATGTTCACCTCGCCACGCTCGGCAAAACTAAAAAGGCGCCCAAATTAAAAAGCTGTATCTGCCCCTGGTTACATTCTTTGGATGAGGTCACTAAACATATGGTATAATATACAGTTACAGTTTCTGAATGAGGTCAATACAAATGTGATATATACAGTTACAGTCTTTGGATGAGGTCAATACAAATATGGTACCGGTATATACAATTACAGTCTTTGGATGAGGTCAATACGAATATGGTATATACAATTACAGTCTTAGGATGAGGTCAATACAGATATGGTACCGGTATGTACAATTACAGTCTTTGGATGAGGGCAATACAAATATGGTAATTTCAGTCTTTGGATGAGGTCAACACAAATATGGTATATACAATTACAGTCTTTGGATGAGGTCAACACAAATATGGTATATACAGCTACTGTCTTTGGATGAAGTCAATACAGATCTGGTATATACAATTACAGTCTTAGGATGAGGTCAATACAAATATGGTACCGGTATGTACAATTACAGTCTTATGATGAGGGTAATACAAATATGGTAATTTCAGTCTTTGGATGAGGTCAACACAAATATGGTATATACAATTACATTCTTTGGATGAGGTCAATATCTTTTGATGAGGTCAATACAAATATGGTATAATATTACAGTCCTTTGATAGTCCGTATACATATGATACAATATACAATTACAGTCTTTGGATGAGGTCAATATACATATATACAAATATAGTCTTTTGATGATGTCAAACTATGGTATAATATACAATTTCTTTTGATGAGGTTAGTATTCATTCACCAGTCATTTTATTCACCACTGACCTATTGTTTTCTCAAGTCTGAAATACCACATATTGACTGATCAAAATTGTTTTACAATATATATGACCTGGATGTCTCATTACCTTCTCGTTAGGTTGGTAAAAGCATTAGAATATAATATATACATAGTAGACATTTTGCTTTGCATTCCACGATCTGAGGCCTTTATAATAGTGTAAACTGACAGCCAATTCTATAGTTATTTTCATTGGCTGAGAAGATGCACATATGTCACCTCAGTCAATATCATATTTATGGACCCGCTTTGAAGTCATCTGGAGAATTAGTGACAGCCACGTGATGGCAAATGGTCCAATGGGGGAGATTAACACACATAATCATAAAATAATAGGCATATGTACTTTTCAAATTGCGATGTTTAAATAGCCCATGGATCCTGAGGATGCTTCAGAATTCAAATCCCTGATTCGGCTATATTGAGCTATTTCATGGAAATTTAATTGGCTTTGAAGGAAGCAAAGAAATTCTTAAAAACAAAGACCACAGTTTTTAACTGGTCACAGGTGTTAACTTTTATTTTGTCTTCAGATACTGTATAAGAACATTTGCTATATTATAATTGGCCTTTCCCAAATTACTGTAATGACACATACTCTGGAATCACCTAATTGCGCAGCACTGAAGCTTCCGGCAAAATATCTGTGGGATGTAAGACCGTATGCTAATATATGGGAACTACATGTATAGTTACACCTGGTATATTCCAACTTGAAGGTGCTAAGGTAATATTCATTAAGTTAAGCATTATGCCTTTGTTGAAATAGTACATGTAGGATAATATGAAGCATATCCACGAGATTTATATCCACTAATACCAGGTAGAAATATTTTCCCTCATATTTACCATAGAGAGAATCATGATTTTAACCATTCACAGCCTTTAGCCAGAGCCTGGGCTGCAGGGTAGATCCAAAGTCTGTCCATTGGTATTACATTAATGCAGAAAATCCTCATAATTTCAGACTTTGCATTGGATATTTACAGAGTAAAATCTGTGTAAACCATCAAACATACATCTATTCAGGCCTGTAGCCAGGCTATCTTGAAGTTCAGTTTCAAAAGGCTACATAGTGGAGTTCGCTGTGTAACAGAAAGAGACACAAAGGGGGATCACTTTCATCTGAAAAGGGCATTCAAAAGTGGGGTTCACTTGAACAGCCCACCCGATCCCCCTGAGCCCCCATTGGCCATCTTCACAAGTCCAGGTAAATCCTAAATCCTCGCAGAGAGTTTACCTGGACATTTTTGGTGACTCGAATGAGTTCTTGAGTCGATGCCTCTATTATACAATCCCGGATATTTCATCCCCCGTGCTTGTTTTGAATTAGCATGTCGGTATCCCCAGCCTGCGGGTTTTGCTTTGACTTCCCATGTCTATTTCCGCTTGACATCAAAGCAGTTCGACCCGTGATGAAATTGAAACCTGTCACATCTCATACCTCGCAGTGGATTGGCCTAATCAATCCGCTTAGCGCGTTCACTGATTGGGTTGATTCAGAGGAAACCCCTTCATCTGTTTATATCCAGAACTCGTACAGGTAACTAACCAAGCCAGTGTATCGATCCCAATAGATCGATCGATACACTGGCTCGCGAGGATGCCATTGGCTGGGGTCTGCTATAAAGACAGCCAATCTAACTTGTTCTATTGTGTTGAACCTCTATGATCTGGAACCTGTTAAACCATGGAGATTCTTGTTTCAATTATGGTCAGTTTGCACAGTTATCTGTAATTGATGGAGTGCTGTGTTATTAGTGAGTTTATGGTAGACTGACCCAGATAGGGTGTCTGTGCTTACTCAACACTGTTATGTTCAGTACATGCTGTCACAGAATGTGCAACAGTGCAGACTGGTTTCTGACTTGGCTTGTTCAGTGTGTAGAGTTGAATGCTCTCCTATGATCTGTGAGATGAACTAACTGTACTGATTCTCTATATTGCTCAATATTATTACCATGTTTGTTTATATTGTGAGAAATATTGAATAATCCCAATCACAATTATAAGCAATATGTTTAGTGCTTGAAAACTGAAATATAAATAGTTTGGCGATCAGTTGATGAGTTGGTATTCGCAAGCTAGCTCACTGAGTAAATCATTCAACCCATTACTGTGTGACATGATATGGCTGTACAAATTCAGAGATTGTATGAAATATGCCTAGAACTTGAAGTGGCACACAGAGAGAGCCATTCTGTCTATTACATCACAGCCAGTGTGAGACGGCCAAGCTGTAGTATATCTGCCGAGAGAGCTGGAGCTCAGTGCATGCTAACTGCTGTGGACTCTCAGTGCATGCTAACTGCTGTGGACTCATTTTGAGGATATAAATGGGACTTTTAGTCCACTACACATGTACGACCCTGGCCCTTGAGAAAGATCAGGCTAGCGTTTTCACAGTTTGTCTCCGCGCTAGTTAGGGAATTGGCAGTTATGAGGTAATACGAAAACGAAAAGCAATGGCGTACAATCGGTTACCGATCTCACAAGTCATGGAGTCGTCGCCCTCTCTCGTCAATATTACACAACTCTTACAACATGTAAGCAATGG
This sequence comes from Hanleya hanleyi, assembly GCA_036873755.1. NCBI lineage: Eukaryota > Metazoa > Mollusca > Polyplacophora > Lepidopleurida > Hanleyidae > Hanleya > Hanleya hanleyi. Next base: position 171,876 of record JAVTVY010056221.1, on the reverse strand, counting down.
GATAGACCACCAACACAGGAGGTAGGTAATAACTTACCCATTATATCTCCCTCTCTCTCTCTCGCCCTACTTTATAGCCATGACACGAGGCTGCGCCATGCCACCACAGATCCTGATGACAATATACACTTTAATTATTGTCGACGTGTTCGCGCTTAAATCCATATCCCATATGTGCTCATTTCCTTTCAAAAATATCTGAGAATATAAATATGTTTTGTATAATAGTACTTATACACTATGTCTCATGAAGTCGAGGGTTATTGTCTGAAGTTGTTTAATCAATTATCCTTTTCCGTTGTGGTTGTCCGGGTTTCATTGACTTTGTTATTTAAATGAACTCAATAACAGTTTTACTGTTATTAAGTCTATAACTCTGGTCTTTGGATTTCAAGTTGTATTTGAGTAACATTGCAACACCAATTACTGCATTGTTCTACATAGAATGGAGGAGTATATTGAGTAATGTACTCATGGTGTAATCCGCAGTGAGTACAATTGCAGTGAGTACAATTAACCCTTTCACCGATTATTCCCAGTATACATGGATGCCGAGTACGAGAACCCATACGACCATTCCTGGTAAACCGGGATAGCTTTAAACCTGTTTGGCATCACGATGGGTACAGCACTTTTATTTTATTTTTTTTCATTTTTACAGAAACTTATCAAACACTGTATACTTCTGGAAAGCCAAACCCTTGATCAATTTGATTCTCAAAATTGTTTGTTTGTTTGCAAAAGAACTAAAGCAAAATTAGATGTTGAACAAAAAAAATCTGAGCAAAAAAAGCATTTTTCCCCATGTACCGTGTGATGTGCCTGTCGGTAGCAAGCCGCAGAAATGAAAGAAAATCATCGAAACCTCATCCTAAAATTAACTCCTGTATTTTTTAAGTTATACGACCGGTAAAGCATGGTGAATATTCCCCAGATGATTAAAACTGTCTGACGATCGGCAAAGTTTATTTCTATATTTTTACGAGCCTTAATTGATCCACAAAGTTTGTTGCTTCTTTTTCGTTGAAGCAGATTTTCCCCACCAGCCGATGAGCCAATCGGTATGTGTAATTTTGCCCACGTGACCTCTATCGGCCAATGGCTAGGAGATAAGTGTAGACAGTGGCTGAAAGGATGGAATTACATCATTTTAATCCAATCGTATCCTCCATTTTATTTTTGTCATCCGTCCGAGGTCATGTCATATATAGAAAGGGGAAAGGTCATGTTTTCCAATGAGAGGTCAAATATTGAAAATGGCGGAGTGAAACTCGAGAAAAACACTGTCAAATGCGATCGAAAAACGATGATTTCTCCATTGAATTTTGATGTTTTCAAGTAAAGTAAAACTTAAGTGAAACCTAATTTTATATGCTATATCTTTAATTTTGCTATAAAACTGGAGCAAGTAATGCTGGAGTGTGCATTGTAGAGACGGGGTTCCTATGTTTTCCTACAAATCTCATAAGTGAACACAATTTCTAGCATTCCAAAGGGGCAACATATAAGAATTTTAACAGTTCTTAGGGAATTGATCATCAGCAGGTCATTTTTGTCAGGGGAAATAATCGGTGAAAGGGTTAACTCTTTACCCCATACGGCCGCCTTTGAGCGCCTTGCACGCTCCCCCATAGAACCGCCTTTGAGCGCCTCGCACGCTGCCCCATAGAACCGTCTTTCAGCGTGTCATCGCTGTTCCCATGTGATTGATTACTTTTGCAATTTTTGCGTTTATTTTGAGTAAAACCTAATTAAAACTATACATTTTCAGAAAGCCAGAATTTAAATAAATCTGACTATATAGACTGTTGGTATGTTTTGTAGTAAGGGTAAAATGAAATCGGGAGAGGAACAGAAATAATCGATGGAAAATGCGCGATTAGACACCAAATGTGTTTCGTGTGCTTCAAGGGAAACGTTCGAAAAATTGTAAAACCTGCTTCCAAATTCCTGAATATTTCACGTAACGCGAGTATAAACTACCAAAGTATCTAACCTTGATGACTAACTCGTCAAATCTGCCCATCTGAGTTTATTATAAACATTTCCCGGGACCTGTTGATCTCCCGTTTTAAAATTTATCCGCCATTCTTTCACCACGCTGTGTTTCGTGGACCCATGGCTATGGCGACCACGCGCAGATAAACCGACTGCTCCAATCACGCCGGGCCTCTGAAAAGGTCGCTCAAGGTCGCTCAACCTTGGGCCAATCGGTGATGCTGTTTTACTTCACCTTGTTACTAGCCTTCGCTCTCCTTTAGGGAAGTATATGGGACTTTTTCAGCTATAGCTCGTTCTATACCTGCCATCTCATGATGTAACTGCGAAATCCCGAATGTACGGAAAATAAGCTTTACAATGGTATACGATAACACAGGAATTGCAGCGGAACAACAACAACAGAACGCTGCAAAACGTAGCTAAAAATGCGACAATTTCTTCGCTTTTTTCGTGATTTCCAACAGACGGAAAGCAGACACAACACATTTTCTCGCAAGATTACTTATTTTTAGATTAAACGTTGCTGATATTGATATAAAACGTGAACAAATTACGTAGAATGGGCCTGTGGGAGACCATTGGTAAATATTTTTTCACATGACATAGGACATAAAACGGGATATTTTACATCGCTGGAAACGTGTGAAAATTGAAATCAGTCCATGGGTTAAAGACCTACGCCATTACAAATCTGTTATGGGTCAGAGAGAGAAAATTCTCCACAAGTCTATGGGGTAAAGAGTTAAGCAATACTAGTAGGTCCAATTATATCGCTTGATTGATCCTGATGTTTGGAATGAACAAATTAATCACTACCAGCTTTGGGCCTGAAATATCAGACATGAGTTAGAAATAGTCATGACCTGCAAGAGGAATGTCTTATGTCTTATGTAAGAATAATTTTCTTAGCTTGTTTTTACACATCGTTTTAGACAAGTTGTCTTGTTCATGTTTAGATGTGAAGATTATCTGTCATATGACAATTAAGACAGACCGGTAAGCAAACGGTTGACCAGTGCCCAATCCTGCATTTATCAAGGAGTTAGCTTGTTGGACTGGTCTAGCTATGCTGATCTACAGGGGTGAAAGCGTTCCGTGTCCGGTTATTTTCGTTTAGTTTGACCTAACGAAACGCGAACGGAACGAAATGTAAACGCGTTCCAAACAATTATAGGAAACGAAACGCTTTCAATATCGCTTAATTTTTAGCTCATCTGGGCCCAAAGCCCGATGGGCTAATGTCATGGCCTGACTGTCCGTCGTCAGTCGTCCGTCGTGCGTAAACATCTTCTTCTCTGAAACCGCTTGGCCGATTAAGCTGAAACTTGGCATGCATGTTCCCCCCAATGAGTACACCAGAATTTGTTCATGCGGTGTCGATACAATTTCAAATATGGCTGCCATGGTGGCCATCTTGAATTTGCCAGTGAAATCTTGTCATGATTATTTTTCGGTAACTATTTCATGGATCTTTCTCAAATTTGGTACACCGGTTCCCCTTTGGGTCTAGTTGTACAACATGTGTACTTTAGTCCAATTTGAATATCCGGCCACCAGGTAGCCATCTTGAATTTCCCCATGAAACTTTGTTATCGCGATTCTCAGGAACTACTTCATGGATCTTTCTCAGATTTGGTACACAGGTTCCCTTGAGGTCTAGTTGTGCAAGATACCTTTTGTGCTTCGATTCGAAATCCAATATGGCCACCAGACGGCCATCTTGGATTTCCCTATGAAACTTTATCATTTCACAGGAAGTACTGCATGGATCTTTCTCAAATTTGATACACAGGTTCCCCTTGGGGGTCTAGTTGTGCAAGATATCTTTTCTGGTCCAATTCGAAAATCCGATATGGCCACCTGGTGGCCATCTTGAATTCCCCCATGAATTTTGTTATCGTGAATTCTCAGGAAATTACTGCATGGATCTTTGTCAAATTGGGTTCACAGGTTCCCTTGTGGTCCAGTTGTGCAAGATACCTTTTTTGGTCCATTTCGAAAATCCAATATGGCAATATGATTTTTTATCATGAAATCTGAGGAAATTACTGCATGAATCATTTAGTGTTCAGGGGTGGGGGGAGAGGGGGGCAACACAAGTTAGAAACTCATCTATTGCAGTTCTTTAGTGAAAATTTCTTACAGCTACTGTCTCCAGTTACAGCCAGATGAGCTACAGTGCCGTGGCACTATCTATCTTTTATCAAAATGCGTTTCCTTCATCAAACTTGTTTGCTCTGATCGAAGTGGGTTTATGAACACATTTTATAAATGCGTTTCGAACTCATTTCTCTTTTCGTTGAACTCGCGCAAATTTGTGGTTTTATTTGCAAACCAGGCCAAGAAGCCCTCGTGCTGGGGCTTTCCCCAGCTGCTATTATATTCCCTGTGATATGAGATAAATATATGTGGCATAGCCTTTAATATACAAGGGTAAAAACTTTCTGTGCCCGGTAATGAAGCTAATGCACACAAACGAAACTACCGGTATTTCTATAAACGCTAGTATTGGAACGCTTTCTTAGCAATTTGATTGGAATATTCAATATCGTTTCGTTTATAAATTGCGCTAAGCTTTAATCTTTTCGTTCACCAAGCGAAACAATATTTGTCTTCCCGTACCAAGCGAAATGATTAGTCAGGCGTGTTATACCGAGCCGAAAAAGCGTTTCGCCTGACCTTGACTCCATGCAGCTTTTGATCAACTCAGTCGCCGAACCATTGTACAAATTAAAAAAAAACAAAAAACAGACCTAATAGTATTGTCGTCCGACGAAGCAATCGTGGTGTGGATGCTAATGCTTATTTAACAACAACAAGAATAAAATGCGTTCCGTAATGCGTTTCCAAAATGCGTTTTAAACGTGTTTCAAATGCGTTCATAAACTCGGTCGTGAAATGCGTTTCAACCGAAATGGAACATAACGATGACCAATCGCGTTTGCGAGGTATAAATGAGTTCTTTGAGAAGCAAACGAAACGAATACAAAACGCGTTCAGAACGCTATTGAAATGTGTTTCAAACGATAATAGAATGGTAATATACTTGGAAAAAACGGACACCGAACGCTTTTACCCCTGTATGCTCGTGTTATATGAGGAGAATGACAAATGTGATAACCTTACTATCAGAATGATCAGAACACAGCATTTTGTATCTGAAAATTCTAAAAATTTCTAGTAGGGATGTATGCTTGTAAGTCTTATGAAGTTTAAAAAAAAAATGAGAGTTAAACCTGAAGCATTTTACATCTAGTTTTGAAAAATAGATTGACTTCCAGATCCAGATTTTGAGGTCACTAGTTGAAAGGTCACATTTTCTATTAAAGTTCACTTATTTTACCATATTGTGAGCCATATCTATTATATTGGTATATATTCAAATATTGGTGTATTTTCTGGATAGCTGTTTGGGACTTTGTTTCTGCCAAATCTGCCCAGGTTGAGCTAGGGTGTAAGCTAATATATTGTAGACCAAGCACATGTACACTTGAACTTAGTATTGTGGATGTAATTTGTAGACTTATTAGTTCTTCCCAGATTGTGATTGGTTTGGTTGAGTGAGTGAATAGGATTGAGTCACTGATGCTAAGGAAGTATAATATCCAATATGTAGGTAAGGATCATCGCCCTCCCAGTGTATAGTCTATAGTAAGAGAGTATATTGCTCCAATATTGTGAAATACTTACATTTGGATAATTGGTGCATTTTGAACATAAAATCACAGTCATCCCGTGTATGAATCATTGAGGCATAGATAAGAGAGCAAAAGTACGAACCACACATTCATGCCTAGAGTCACCAGTCAATGCACCTGCCACAGCTATCAGGGAAATCTTTTGTCTAAGGATCAGCTTTGATTATGTCTGGAATCCAGCATTGACACCTTTATTTTGTGTATATATACATTTATTCCAGATAAGATATACTATTGTTAAGTTCGTTGGATTGTTGCTAGTTTGCAACAAATTTTGCACCAAACATCTCATTTACTGACTGTGAAATATACTTCAAATGTCTTGGTTTGCCCATATTTGTTGCCCACAGTGCCAAGCGCCTTCCCACTGTGTGAGACGTGGGGTCACTCACATACACATTCCCTGAAAGAACAGCTTGAAGATTGTGCTTACATGTTGTAATGTGCCATGACTAATTGCTGTCCCCATGATTGAGATTGATGAGCAATTGTCTTACATCCACCATCCCTAATTTATCATATGTATTCTAAACCAAACGTGTACTTTATGCAATGCAGATTCTATGTTGAACAGTTAGCTATATGAACAAAGAGCAGGAAGATAATAGTCCCGAGATCAGTTCCGGTTGCCCTAATTTTTTTTTACCTCCAGGTAAAAGTCGTCGTGCCAGTTAAATGGTCACGCTCAATGCAGTAAACAATTTCACTGAAGCAGAACTTAATTGACGATCATCTGACAATTACAGGGCTTGGGATCCTGAATACTCCACGAGAAAGAGCAGGGTTGCAAACAAAATCATCTTTAAAAAACAAAATGATGATAAATTCTAATGAATTAGACAAAGCTGTAAAAAATGAGTATCAGTGTTGTTCCTACCACTGTTACCTTCCAGATGTCCTTGACTATGGTACTCTCTTCGCTATTCTTTCAATGAGTATATTGTCTCTATTAAATGTGCCTGTCAATTAATATATATTATTCCACACAACACTTGTCATTGATCCAGATGCCCTTGGTCATGTTACTGCAATGTGATTTTCTTAGTTTTGACTACCCCAGCATTTAATGCCTTCATTTGATATCACTGACTCTATTGGTCTACAACTAGTATGGATACAGATCCTCTCAACTCTGTCCTGCCACTAGAAGACAATACATTCATTCCAGATGATCCCTGTGGGGCTCCTGGAGATTGACCTGGGGTGTCGTTGTGCCCACTCCAAGTCATGATAAGTATAGACCTCATCCCATCAGAGAGCTTGGCATAAAAGGCGACTAAGTGGGGCACCCATGGGGTCCTGGATGTTAAAAGAAATAGGACCCAACCCGTGAGGTTTCCGGGTGTGAAAAGGAATAGGAACCAACATCGTGATATAACTGAAATAGAGTTGAGAGCAACGTTAAACCATATTCACTCACACCTTCATTCCAGATGCCCTTACCAGTTTAGTCAACATAAGACATTGTTCTGGATGCCTTGACTGTTGTAAGCCAACAACTCAATACCTTTGTTCTGGATGCACTTGCCTATGGTATTTCAACCACCCAATATCTTTATTGTGGATACTCTTGACTATGGTGTGCCGACCACCCAGTACCATTGTTATGGATGCCATTGACCATGTGACTGGAATCACCCAATACCTTTGTTATGGATGCCATTGACCATGTGACTGGAATCACCCAGTACCATTGTTATGGATGCCATTGACCATGTGACTGGAATCACCCAGTACCATTGTTATACGCCCACCCAAAAGGCGGACGTATTATGTGATGGCGGTTTCCGTCCGTCTGTCCGTCTGTCCGGTTCTCGTGTCCGGTCTATATCTGGGACAGTTTCCTATCCACAGCTCCAATTTTTGGTGAGTGGATACCCTCCGGGGAGACGATGTGTCGCGTACCAAAATGAAGGTCGAGGTCACAGGTCAAAGGTCACTGGCCTAAAAAACAGGAAATCACTGAAGTGTTCGTGTCCGGTCTATATCTGTGAACGTTTTCTATCCACAGTTGAAATTTTTTGTGAGTGGATATGCCAGGTGGAGACGATGTGTCGTGTACCAAAATTGAGGTCGAGGTCAGAGGTCAAAGGTCACTGTTGCCAAAAATCAGGAAATCATTGATCGTTGACAATTTTTTATCTACAGTTCTAATTTTTGGTGAGTGGATGCCCTTGGGGGGGAACGATGTGTTGCATATTAAATGTAGGTCAAGGTCAGAGGTCAAAGGTCAGTGTGATTGAAAAATCAGGAAATCGTTAAAAAAAATTAATTTTTTGTGAGTGGATTCGATAGGCGGAAATGAAGTGATGCATACCAAAAATTAGGTCAAGGTCAAAGGTCACTGACCCCAAAATTAGGAAATTATTAAAAATAACATTTTTTTGTGTCAGTAGATACATTAGGGGGACACAATGTGTCACATACCAAAATGTGGGTCAAGGTCAAAGATCAAGGTCACTGTGACCCCAAAATCGTGAAATTGTTGAAAATCATGATTTTTTGTGTTCATTGAGAAATTGAGGGGAGACGGTTTGTCATGTACCAAAATTTAGGCCAAGGTCAAAAGTCAAGGTCACTGTGACCCCAAAGTCAGGAAATCATTAAAAATCAGATTATTTGTGTGCATTGATAGATTGAGGGAAGACGATATGTTGTGTGCCAAAGTTGAGGTCAAGGTCACTGTGACCCCAAAATCAAGAAATCATTAAAAGTCACATTTTCATATGCCTGTCGAAGACGAGGTCGTGTAATGCGATGTTGCGTTCTGTCCATTGATCCATTAACATTTGTTGTCCATGCGATAGCTCTAGTTTCAAGGTATGGATTGGTACCAAACTTTGAGTATACCTCACTCGCATGGCAAAGTGGAGCCATACATATGAGATCAATTTGTCAAAGGTCTAGGTCGCAGTCCCCCAAAACTGAATCAAGCTTAGCTGACTAAATGTGTTGGAATATTGTTGGAATATTCGAAGTTCTTTCCCCTGCATTTATATGGTATTGTCCTGTGGAGTTGTCTCCCATGTTTGAAACGCTTCATTTAGTTAAACTGTTGTGAAATAAAAACGATACATTTACTAATTTAATGGGGAGAGGACAAAGATTTGCTTCATCACTTTATTCTTCCTTCATGAACAATTCTCTCGTCTGAGAGGAATCCATTTGCAGGAAAACTACTATTTTCTTGTATTTGACTATTGTCGATTTCAGTGTGGGATATGTGAGCTCTCAGCTCTTGCTTCAAGGTCAACTAGTTACCAAGAGTTAAGCTCATTTTAGTTTATCATTCAATATAAGATGTGATATGCTACATTCTCATAAGCAAAAAATTGTAGACCTTTCTCTGGATTGCTAGATCAATTGGAATCAAGGCTATTAAACATCCTTGAAATTTGAACCAATGTAATTCCAGATATACGGGCGTATATTGACGCCCCTTGGGCTCTTGTTATGGATGCCATTGACCATGTGACTGGAATCACCCAGTACCATTGTTATGGATGCCATTGACCATGTGACTGGAATCACCCAGTACCATTGTTATGGATGCCATTGACCATGTGACTGGAATCACCCAATACCTTTGTTTTGGATGCCCTTGACTCTTTGTGATTATTGAATACTTCTGGATTGCTGGGTTACTAACTTCTTTTTGTTAGAATACTTAGGATGCCCTTGACTTTGTGTCTGGAACCACTCAATGCCTTTGTTCTGAATGGCTGAACTATTTGACTGGATCCAACGCTTCTGTTCTGGATTCCCTTGACCCCGGTACTCCAACCACCCAATACCTTTGTTCTCAATACCATTGACTCTTGTGAACTAAACTACTTGACTGGAGCGTCCAAATTGCTTGCTCTATTTAGAAAAAAAGTGGCCCCTAAAAAAATATTATGGCCCTCAGAAATTTTCACCTTAGGGGCCAATGGGTCCTTGGCAGTAAGCAAACATTTCAACCCCTGCCTCTGTTCTGGATGGCCTTGACTATGGTACTCCAACAACCCAATGCTTTTGTACTGGATGCCCTTGACCATGGTACTCCAACAGCCCCTGCCTTTGTTCTGGATGCCCTTGACCATGGCACTTCAACAGCCCCTGCCTTTGTTCTGGATGCCCTTGACCATGGCACTCCAACAGCCCCTGCCTTTGTTCTGGATGCCCTTGACCATGGCACTTCAACAGCCCCTGCCTTTGTTCTGGATGCCCTTGACCATGGCACTCCAACAGCCCCTGCCTTTGTTCTGGATGCCCTTGACCATGGCACTTCAACAGCCCCTGCCTTTGTTCTGGATGCCCTTGACCATGGCACTTCAACAGCCCCTGCCTTTGTTCTGGATGCCCTTGACCATGGCACTCCAACAACCCCTGCCTTTGTTCTGGATGCCCTTGACCATGGCACTTCAACAGCCCCTGCTTTTGTTGTGGATGCCCTTGACCATGGCACTTCAACAGCCCCTGCCTTTGTTCTGGATGTGATATGCCAACGTCTCAGTGCCTTTGTTTTGGATGCCTTTGACTCTTCTGGATGCCCCTGAACTGGAGGACTGGAACTGCTCAATACCCAAGGCCTTAGCCAGAGACCCATCCACCCATCTTTTGGATGGGCCATCCCGATTTGGGAGGAGATCTGGTCAGGTAAAATTTTAGAAGGCATTTTGATGGGCGGGTTGTAAATGTGGACGGGACCATGATAACTTGATTGCCATTTGTTGTTTGAACAACATCAAGGCTTTTCATTCAATTATACTTCATTTTATTTACATGAAATTCGATTAATGCTTACAATTTCCTCCGATAAAACCTTCTGGTATAATGCGTTCGTGGTGAATTTGCAACTTCGTGCTACAACTGAAGCAAGACCAGAAGTGCAACTCTACGAGCGCCACCTGGTAGTGAGTGGTATGCAGGGAAATTACCTCCCTTGGTTATGCTGCACGAGATTGAGGTAAGGGAGCTAACTCTGCAAATTTGTGATTTATCATCCTTGATTGCAATTCAACAGCATTTATTTGGAAAGAAACCTGAAATTTCCTACAGGACTTCAACAATCAAGAGTTTTGAACATCAAATGGAAAAGTTTTTCTTTCCATGTTGAGATAATAAGCTCTAATTTTTTACAGGATTGATTGTTTATTCACCATATATAAATAAAGACAGAGATATGGTATGTGAATAAATAAAAATATGGCGGGAATAAAACCCCAGAGGGCTTGTTATATCCCATAAAATAATAACTGTTAGTGATTATACCAGCTCGAAAATAAGACAATAGGAGCTGAAGATAATTTCAAATTTAAATATGTGAATTAACAATGGTGATTCACCCAGGGCTATAGTAGTTAACTAAGTACATTTGAACTAAACTAAATATATAAGATAGGGCTTTGTGAAATTGATAAGGTACACATGTTTTACATAAAATAAGTTTGTCTCAAGGTCAGTATCGAAGCGATTGATGGCCAAGAAAATTATGTCACTGTGTGCAAAAGTGGCAAAATGTGAAAATATAATATGAATACGCCTTCGAAATTTGAATGGATAGACTCAAAGGTACAACATACCTATGTCACTGAACCAGGTCCGACACACAGGCAAAACATACCTAAGTCACTTAACCAGGTCCGACACACAGATAAAACATACCTATGTCACTGAACCAGGTCTGACACACAGGTAAAACATACCTATGTCACTGAACCAGGTCTGACACAGGTAAAACATACCTGTGCCTGACTATAACTTACAGACAGTATATATAGGCCTAATGTGTGTATGTGAAATATATCAGCCTGTTTGTCACCATCTGCAAATCCCAGGTACTGTCACTGTAACCAAATACAGTAAATGAAGGTATATGACATGAGAATGATTTAAAGTTTTATTTGGCCATGACCCTGGTTTAAATTTCATAACATTGATGTACTGATTTCTAGTTCAGGCATATAAGATGTAGAACAGACAAGATTTTATTTTCCACTGTCGACCTCCTGAGACTCAGGAGTTACGTAAGCAGCATGCTCATAATATTTTAGAGGATTCATTAGGCTATCCACACTTGATTCTTTGTTTCCCGTTAGCCACCTGCATGTCATTTTACCTACGGCCAGTTTTTTTTCTTCATTTATTGTTTTCATCTATTTTCATTATTCACAGGTTTTCCAACTTTAAATGACTTTCGAAGTGCAATTTCTCTCTTTGAACATGTTGAAATCAGTAAAATGTTTAAGCCCACCTCATGTCGTTCGACAGCCTCAAAGACACATCAAATCTGGCAATGGAAATGGAACTATTGATGAAAATAATATGCTTCCAGGGAAAATCCCGTCAGGGGAGGTAACTCGTATGTTTAAATATTCTCGAACATGAACTGTGAATGATGTTGGCCTGAATATATTTTAAATAATGAGTAATGGACATTGAAAAGTAAGACCCTGTCCGCATCACTTTTGAAAAACAGGAGGATGACAAACAAGGAATCAATTGTCATTTGGCCTCAGATATACTTGTAGATATTGACTTAATTGTACGCAGGTGATGTGGAACATGTTAAAGTGATCGTAAACCCTCAATTATAGTTTCCATCAAATGAAAGACCATTGCGAACAGTGTCGGAAAATATTTATTGTAATTTTTTACGATTTTATTGCAGAGTAAACTGCAAATAAAGCATGGTATTCTGTGGTGGTCTGTTGCAATCATATTTAGGTCCAATGACATCACACTGCCTTAATACATATATTTCAAACTGTGTATGCACTTTCCAATGTTTGATTCAAGCTTAACTCTTTCCCCCATATAAGCGGGTTTTGACGCATGTTCGCCTAACCCATGAAGACGCATTTTGACGGATGTTCGCCAAACCCATGAAGACGCATTTTGACGTGTCACTGAGTTCCCATGTTATGGATTACTTTGCAATTTTTTCGCGTTTACTTTGAGTGAAACATTATTAAAACTATACATTTTCAGAAAGCCAAAATTTAAATAAATCTGACTAGTATACGGTTGGTTTGTTTTGTAATACGGGTAAAATGAAATCAGGAGAGGAAGAAAAATAATTGACGGAAAATGCGCGATTCAACACCAAATGAGTTTGGTATGATCTAAGATAAACGTTCGAGAAATAGTAAAATCTGCTTCCATATTCCTGAAAATTTCACGTAACGCAAGCATAAACTACCAAAGTATCTAACCTTGATGACTAGCTCGTCAAATCTGCCCATCTGAGTTTATTATAAACATTTCCCGGGACCTGTTGATCTCCCAGCCCTCCAAGTAAGTGGCGAACGCTCGTTCAGGTTACCAGGAGGTTACCGAGTTTGATTTTCCGGCGACCGTTTGTCCGTTCGCGATGTTAAGCTGTGATCGTCTGTGGATAAAATAAAAATACTGTCTGTTGTCACACAGGCCAAATTGGCCTTTATTGTTTGCTTGTTATTTCTTCATAACTGTAACACTTCAATCTGATTTCTGTATCCTCGACTGACCGGTTTGTTTTTGTTGAAAGATCGAATCAAATAAACAGGCTATTCATCGTACACGCAGTTTTACAAGTTACTGTCGCCCCGAAGGCATGGAAATTCCCCAGGTCGGAAACCCCGTTTCGTTTGATACTGCCGCAGCAAAGCCTGGTTCCCTACGATAAGTAGGTCAGTCGGGGTTTACTGAAACAAATCGGTCTGGTGTGCAGTGTGCGCGCATCAACGTGCATCGTACGTTTGACAGTTGGCATCTGCTGTGTTTGTTCAATACTTTGTTAGAAATGTCAACGAAATCCAGAGAAACTGAGAACATTTCTGAAATGACAGTTTCATCTCTTCTTCCTTTACAAAGTTCACAGTGAAGACAATATCACTAAGTAAGTGGAGTTGCAAAATTTGCAGTCGGCATTTTGCGGACATTCGTTCACAAGCAACACTTCACGGAAATTCGCTGGCTCGAATTATATCATACGCCGATGGCGTTGATTATGTACATAAAAGCAATGTTTCCAGACACGTAAAACCTGGATCTCTTCAAGCCTGGGCTAAAACCAATCTCACCGGCAAAGATGACAGTCAAAGTGAAAGTAACAAAACAACAACCACCACTCAAACCCCGACGGCGAGACAACTGTTTGAAAAAAAATGCACGAACACAATATTGAAATCATATCAATACAGCATATTTAATGAAATGAAGGACAGTACTCAAGTTGTATGTAGTTTAATATATAATTTTATTTCATCAGTACACAGGTAACTTCAGTTTTACTGTTTCAACAAAGCTGAAACCAAAACAGTTCAAAATATCAATTACAACTGACTATTCACTGAATTTTATCAAAATTGCTTCATTTAATAATGTATTATCATTGCTGTCAATTATGTGTTCAAGTCAGCCAAAAATTGAGAAAACCGTACAACAGCGACACTGACAATGACATCCTCACAATCACATTAATTTTGTAAAAAGTGCCAAATTTTAAATATTTCATGACAGTCAGTATCCATTCAGATGCTTCTACTGAAAAACATAAACTAACATTTTAGATGATATTTAATAATTAATTACATGTAAGAGCACAAAATTCATTTCGTACTATTTGCAATATCTATGAAGTACATGTAGACTAGCAAATAATACCTGCACCTGTACATACAAGCAATCAGTTTTACATGTACTAAAAGCAATATCTCGACTTCAGACTGTACAAAATTGAATGATTTAACATGATTGGAGTGTCGTACAAGAATATTACATCTGAGTTAACACGGCCAAGCGAATATCATTTATCTCTTTGACAACAACCCAAAAGCACGCACGGTAACCTGTTTTTCTGAACCGGGTTACCACTTCTTGTTTTGTGGTAACCTGTTTACAGGTTACCACAAACCATCCTTAATTGGAGGGCTGATCTCCCGTTTTAAAATTTATCCGCCATTCTTTGGCCCCGCTGTGTTTCGTGGCGGTTTCGTGGACCCCTGGCCATGGCGACCACGCGCAAAAAACCGACTGCACCAATCACGCGGGGCCTCAGAAAAGGTCGCTCACGGTCGCTCAACCATGGGCCAATGAGTGATGCTGTTTTACTTCACCTTGTTACCAGCCTTCGTTCTCCTTTAAGGAAGTATATGGGACTTTTTCAGTTATAGCTCGTTCTATACCTGCCATCTCATGATGTAACTGCGAAATCCCGAATGTACGGAAAATAAGCTTTACAATGGTATGCGATAATACAGGAATTGCAGCAGAACAACAACAACAGAACGCTGCAAAACGCAGCTAAAATGCGACAATTTCTTCGCTTTTTTCGTGATTTCCAACAGATGGAAAGCAAACACAAAACATTTTTTCGCAAGATTACTTATTTTTAGATTAAACGTTGCTGATATTGATATAAAACGTGAACAAATTACGTAGAATGGGCCTTTGGGAGACCATTGGTAAATATTTTTCCACATGACATGGGACATAAAACGGGATATTTTACATCGCTGGAAACGTGTGAAAATTGAAATCAGTCCATGGGTTAAAGAGCTACGCTATTACAAATCTGTTATGGGTCAGAGAGAGAAAATTCCCCACAAGTCTATGGGGGAAAGAGTTAAGGTGTGTATACTTTGAGTTTCAACAGAGACTCAATGTTCCAATGTGCATGTTTCACCAAACGAGGAAATTAAATGCAAGATTCAAAATGACTTGACACTTATGAGTTACCATCTCCCAGATTTTGGTGAAACATGCACATTGGAACAGTGAGTCTGTGTTGAAACTCTTAAGTCATGTAAGTCGTCGATAGCTAACCAAATCAGAGTCAGTGTATCTGGCCACACCTTCTGCCATATTAGGAATGATTGGTGTATCTGGCCACACCTTCCGCCATATTAGGAAGAATGATGTAACTTTACTGAGAGTATACATCACTCTACACACAAGTCATTAGGTAGGTTCTGATTGACTTGTCTCTGGATTTTAGATGAAATTTAGACCTCTGATTTTGAATGCTTTAGGTGGTCCAATCTATCAAGGCTTTAGGTGGTCCAATCTATCAAGGCTTTAGGTGGTCCAATCTATCAAGGCTTTCCTTCGAAGTATAAACAGGGAAATTGGCTTGTGCATGAAGATGCTTACAGTGATGGATAACGAGTTATTGATTTTATCTCTTGACTCATGGTATGACCTTTTTTCTTCTTGTTCACTGCCCAACTGGTGAAGGACCTCTTTATTCATGAATAATTCAGTCAGAGCTGGTAATAGAATGATATGCTCTCAGCTGAGCAGTAGCAGATGAGGCAATTCACTGGTGACAGAACTTAGCAAAAGTAGTAAATTTTGTGAGTGTATTCAGGGCCGTCACTACCCATGCTGCTGGGGTGTGAACGCATCCCTTTTTTTTGCCCATGGATTTGTTTTTAGGGGCATTTCATTCCCAATTAAATACGCTAAAATGCAGGAAATCAAGCATATAAAATTCAGAAGTTTTCGGGGGGGGGGGAGGTTGAGATCCCCCTAGAATGGCACATTCGTACCCCCTTTGAAAATCCTAGTGACGTACCTGATATTATTGAGTAAGGACCCAAATCTAAGTACTCTATAAAAAAAATTGTATGTGGTGAAATCATCCAACTGTTAAGTATTTTACTGGTAATGGTAACTTTAACCCAGAATTCGAATTCAGGTTGTATTACATACAAATATTACATATGTCCGATAAATGTATGAAAATCAGAGGGTTCCATATTGATGAAGATTTCTCCATGTTAACCCTGGCAGGTTAACCTTATGGGAGCTTTCCCCAGTGCTAAGGGCGAGTGGCAACCTCTGATGTGGCTCTGTCCACGGCAATACTAAATTTTGGCAAGGAGCGTATTGAAGTATGCTGCACTGATGCTTGAATTTGAATCACTCTGGTTTGGAGCATATAATTATAATTTGTAGCTTTGAGGCGAAAACTTGACCTGCATGGGGTAACCAGGCTGTGTCCCAGGGTAAAACTGCTTATGTACACGTCTCGAAATCGGGATTAAATGATATGATAAAGTAGCACTGGCTAATCGATGATGTCATATTTGTGGAGGACACCCCCTCTGGACCCTCAGCCGTGGTTGATTGTGTTAGGCCTGCTGTGTGATAGGATATGTATTTTGTCTGTGTCTGTGGAAGGTCTAGACTGTATTATGTAAGCCCAGACCACAGCGTGTTACATAATGTTATGTGTATAGAGTATAGACTGGTATCCAGTTCTGAGAGAACAATTAATTCTACCATAAATACCATAATCTCCCACAAATGAAGATTAATTCTGGGACTAGACTAAAACTTCCATCTTCATACACAAATTGACTTCTCCATTTCTGCATTCACTTTACAAATTGGCCTTGATATCCGCCCCCTAGCTCTGATCAAATAATTTATAAATAGACACGAAACATCATTGACCTCAAATCCATTTGAATTTTGAATTGTGCCATATGAGATAGTTATTGATTGGCTGTCCTATTGTATCCAGCCACCCGTACCACCATATAAGGAGAAATGACGTAAATTTCAAGAGAATATGTGATTAGATATATGTCTCTGGTTTGTAGATGAAATTTACACCTGGGATTTGAATGGTGTTGGTGGTCTGGTCTATCAGGGCTAATTCAAAGTGTAAATGGAGGAGTTGATTTGTGTATGAAGATGTGAACTTGTAGCAAGGATCAATGTGAGGCTGGTATCCATTCCCCAGTGAACCATTAATGCTACCATAAATACCTATATATCTGGCCACCCCAAACATTGCTAAAGATCATCCTATAGTGATTCCTATCTTCACAGTATGCCTATATATACTCAGCTCTAGAAATACCCAGCATGCAAGTATATAGTTATTGATTTGAACATTGTAATTTTGATTACCTACAGTACACCCAAGAATTAAACTGGTCAAATTCGCGAAGGATAGCCGAAAAATGTCGCGAACCGTTCGCGAACGTTTCGCGAACGATTCGCCAGTACCTCTCGCCATACCTTTCGCGAAAAAATGTCAGAATTGAACCTTTCGCGAAAGGAATACGCGAACGATGTTTGAGGAAATACATGTCGTAAAATGTTTATATTCTTGTCTGTCAACTATTTATTTTTCATTTGCTCGTGTGTTTTGTTTTTAATGGCATTAATTAGGTCCATATACCTTATTTTGCGAATGAATTGCAACTATAAAATCACGACGACGTATAGGCCTACCGGTTTTCTTCGTCAGTCCATGAGCAAACCGTGATTCACCCAAAATCGAGATCGTAAAATCGGGAGCTGTATCACCGTATTCATCTAGTCAAAAAGTCGCATAATCTGCCCCTTATTTGAGTTCATTGTGTTGTATGGCTTGTTTTTGTAACTGAAATATTTCACATCCAAATGAACTTCGCAGTGCATGAAGCCCGATATAAAACATGGCGTCAGCCAGCCGTTCATAAGAGGCGTGTCCAGTTGCTATGAAGAGGGGAAACAACTCTGAGCAGACATTAAAAAAATGTTATTGCTTCATTGGCGAAACAGGGGTTATTCTTGACAAAAAAAAATTCATCTACTCAGTTTCCAAATTCAACAGAACTAACTCCGTTTTTTCAGCACGCCCGAATGTCTGCAAAGTCATTTTTTGAAAGTTTTCAGCTCATTAATTAAAAAACTCACATGAAGAATAAACACTCATTATTTTAAAGTTTTCATCTTTAACGAGATGTATTTATATTGCAGTGGCAGAGAGCGGCATTTTGTTTCAAGATAATGATTCAAATCAACGAGATATGATATAATTCTAGAGGAAAATTGGTGTGATTAATAAAAAGTGGTTTAGGTATTTTTTTTTTTTTTTTCTCTAAGACTTGAATTTGAAATTCCCCCGACACAATTTGAAATGAAAGTGTTAAATTTTCCTTGAATTGCATTTTATTGCAGAAAATGTATCTTACGAGAATGAAATTTGCAATTTCCGAAAACGTTGTACATGCAAGGAAACCAAACGGCTGTAAATTCAAGACGGCCATAATAAATACCAAGCTCAACCGTAGACCAGTCAATGCTCTAGACAACCCGATCATGATTGATTGCAGCTCTCGTCTTGCACACGTGAAACTTTTTTATTCAGACAATTTGTACGTTTGGTTTTGATGTATTGTCAATCCTTGGTATAGGTGGACATTTCACCTTTTATTTCGTGTTGAAACGAAACAGTACGGGATGTAGCCGAAAAATTGATGACGGCTGACTGCTGGCACACGTCTCTCTGCTGCGCAGTTCTGTCGGGCGTTGTAGCTGTCATCCCTCGTGGTCGTTTGGAAACTTCCACCCCGTGACCCATTTGTATTAATCGCAAACCCATACTTTCTAGCATAAAGAAATGCATTGCATGGTTCCCGACGAATCGAATTGGAAGCGTTCACTAAAACTAGGGAAGTAAGGCACAAAACTTTTAGCTGTGCCGTATTCGATACGCACATGGCCTTTTCAACAACAACAACGAAGACAACGTGAGTGGAGATTTTCTTTTGCTTCGTAGACTGTATTTTCTGCCTATTTCGTTCCTGAAACTCAATTTTGTTGCAGGAAATTCCTGCTGGGTGAAATCGAGAATAGTGGTCCTAAAACATACCCCGCATAAGAAGATCCAACACTCCCGCATTTGTTGTCATCTTGTCTTGTCAAATACGGATCGCTTTACGTCAGTTACGATCGTGACCTATCTTTCGCGAAAGGTATTTACCTTTCGCGAAAGCTTTGAAATAAATATGAAATCATCGTAAGTTATTATCAACCTTTCGCACATGCTTTCGCGAACGTTTCGCGAATGTTTCGCGAAAGATGAACCCAACGTTTCGCGAGCAGTGACCAGTTTAATTCTTGGGTGTACTGTATCATACATACCGTATCTTAATCTCTTCATACATTCAAAACAACATATTAATTCAATTCATTTATTAAATTCAATTCCATTGATTTATTATACTAAATTACATACACACATGTATGTGCTCCTGAAGGACCAGGTACAGGTACATGTATGTATAAAGCTATAAGATAAAACAAAAATACAGATAAGTTAATATCAGGTATTGTACTGATGATTCGACGTATATGACATTATAGTTAGTAGATCTAATGTACTGATGAAACGATGATCATACAGTACTGTATATAGGGACTCCAGTAGAAATTTCATTTAACTGTCACAGTTGTTTAATTCTGGGCTTTTGAAAGCTGAAATCATTACAAGACTAATGCAGTTTGAATTGTCATAATCAGGTGAATATTGACGAATATAGAGCTGCCTGAAGTTGCCGGTTTGGTCCGTTTCGCGGGAAAAGAAGTACCCATCAAGCCCATATATATCAGGGTTTAGCAATGGCACCGAAATATGGTAATAAATGACAAAACAAACACCAATTTAAGTTCATATTCAGTTCTATTAATCATATTTCGATGAAATTTGCCACATTTATTCGTTGGTTCCGATACATGCGGAAAATGTTTTCTCAGCAGATGTATGGACATTTTGAACCTATTCGCATAAATTTGCATATGATGCAGTTTATTGTATCAAAAATGTCTCGAAATTGTAAAACACATGTTTTCATGTGTAACTGATACATGATTGGCCTATTACTATAGCTAATTTACATAAATTTGCATATTCAGCAATAACCATATTGAGAAGCTACACCACAGTGTCTTAATTTCAATATATCCAGTTTTTAGGGCTAATATTATAGATATTTGACCAAAAATAGATTTGAACAATCTATGTTATGGAGAGAAGCTATAGTTGTGACAGGACTGGTCCATCTCTCCAACTAATTTGCATAAATTTGCATATGATGCGGTTCCTAATATAAAAAAAAAATCTCGGAATTGAAATACACGTTGTCATGTGGACTGCATTTTAACCCATTTGCAATCACAGCAACAATCCTACATCCTTCCAAAGTGATCCTTCTGCAGAAAATGCATAACTGGTACATGATTGATCAACTTTTATAGCTAATTTACATAAATTTGCATATTCAGCAATAGCCATATTGAAGACGCAAAACTGCAGTGTCGTTTGATATGTCCTGTATTGATGTAGGGACTCCAGTAGAACTGCCCATAGTCGGGCGAAAATACGTTTTTTGTCCATTATTGACTTGTATAAATCTTGTATTTTCTTCAATAAAACTAGTAAATCTTACCAAAATATTGTTTCTTCGTTTTTTACTGAGAATGTTGCTTTATTTTTATTATGAAAATTATTGCAGTGTAGGATACTTCTATAAGAAATTCGTAATATGTGCTACCCGCTTCAGCGCATGAACATCATTTTTTTCACACATATCATCAGCTTCTCGATTTTTCCGAAGATGAGCCAAGGAAAATATCTGTCTGTCAAATATTTCTCTTTTATTTGGGCACGACAATGTGGGGTAGCTGCTGCAGTGTGCAACATTATTGTATGGGGAAAATGCTCTGTCCAGTATCTGCGACCATGAAGGAGTTTTGCAGGCCAGAATGGATGTCATTAGCAGCTAAGCAGCCCGGTGAGGAGGTTTCTGAAATGCAGAAAAAATATGTACATGACGATATACTCTAGATGACATGTACAAGGAGAGAAGATAAAGAAGAAAATATAGAATATACAGTTCTATTGAGACCTATTGATTCATCATGGGTATTCAAGTGTTTTTTACGGTCCTATGAAAATAGGGTGAGGCTGTTGAGTCAAGAAATTATATTATGTTGTATAACTAAAGAGAGAGGAGGCAGGAAACAATTGAAAGCAGCGGGTCGCCACATCTTCGTGATTATTTTCAAAACCATTCGAGCAGGATGTGAGGATACGTACATGAGAGGGTGGTGTGTGTGTGTGGCAGAGTGAGTGAATATGATTTAATGTTGCTTTCAGCACTATTTCAGAAGTTGGGGGGGGATGTAGATAGATATTCGTTGGCAGTAATTATAAAATACCTATAAATTATTATGAATTTATTTTATATTACAGTAAAATGTTTGATTAATCATGATACAGCAGGCCTTGACATTTGACGCGAACGATCGTTTCGTTCGCGTGACGGTTACGCGAAAAAAAAATCACGAGAACGAAAAATGGGTTACGTGTGAAGCTAGTATAATAAAAAATTACACACGAATAATTGCCAAATGGTCATAGAACGTTCCTGGTTTTTACAGTCTTAAGGCATGGGATATATTTATGTATTTGTCTTCTTCTCCATTTAGTCATCGTCTTCTTTTAGTATCAAAAATTGTTTACTGGTTGGGCCTTTTTTTTTTTATTGATTGGTTTACGGATCCGCCGACCTTCATTTTGCCAAAAGTGAAATAAAAATAAAATTGGATTTTCGATTTTTTTTTTTATTTCTGTCGTATCCGCCGGTGTATCACATTTGCTGACCTCTGTCAGAAGAATAAAAACATAAAATTCGCAATATTGGTCTCATTTTAATACTTGCTGTGCGTAAAACATCTTACATAAATTCTTCACGCTCGAGTTCGCACGAGTTCAACACTCTGCAGACATCTTGGTCTTGGAGGCTGGTTACTTCCCTTGGTTACAGTGGTGGTGGTTTCCGACTTCCATGTTACCTTCGGCTGTAGTTCGGGGACCAGACATGACATCATTTCAACGGCGCAGTGTTTGAAGCCAAGATGGCGGGTTCGGCCTCGCGGTGGTTTTCACTGACTCTTAGACAGGACGCGACCGTCCTTTTCAAGGGCTTTGTCGGTCCAGTAACTGCTGGGACGGTGGGGGACTTGGTCTTGAAGGAGATCAGTGACAACGACATATCTGCCGGCCTCAGTCTGTCCAAAATGACAGCAGGAGACATGACTTGTCCTGTCAACACCCCTATTGAAGTGTTGGTTTCACGCAAAGCGACTGATATTGTCGCTTGGTTGAAGGAAACGTCCACGACTGACACTGAGAATGAACAGGGAAGACCCTTTTAAGCTTTTATTATTCCATGTACAAGATGGTGTTTTTGTCATTGATCTTTTGGTAAATGTCTTGTAATTATTACACTGGCTATTACCTGGATTTGACATATTATTTTTTTTTTTTTTACCGCCCTCTCCTGTCTAAGAAGTTTGTCAGAAAGTAAAAATAAATAAAGTGTGGAGGCTTGATTTTATTTTTATTTTTTTTCCATCCTCCGCCTTGACATTTTTGCCAGAAAAATCCGTAAACCAATTAATAAAAAAAAAAAGGCCTTGGCGATCAACGTCGAGATTGTATTATACGGCCGCCATCTTGTAGGTGTGAGGTGAGTTGACAGGTGGAGAGCGGTGTGTGCGTAACCAGGGATGAAAAGTACTTGGAATGTTTCTGTGAGCTAAATATGTATTTTAATACATGGCATATTGTTTTGTTATATGCAATGGACATTCGTTATGATATTTATGATAAGAGATGTTCGTATATTCGTTATAGCTGTGATCGTCTTAGCAAATAAAATTGAAAACGCATGTTCAGGGCCCTCCGCCCTGAACTCCTCGTAGAGGCTGTTCTTGTGCTGACAACATTGATGGCTGACAACATTGATGGCAGATTTTTAGTTCCAGTCTATGCGCAGGCTAAAGCAGGATGCGTGGATATGTGTACCGTTTGAAAAATCGCTTCGTCAACGGGCACTGTCCACATGAAAACGTTTAATAGATGGCAATTCAACAACGATTTCTCGGTTGAATGTAACGCCGAAGGGTACATATCTCAGTTGAAATGTTATCTTACTTAAATCATTTGCTCAAAATGTGTAATCTAACTTGATATTCAATATTCTTGGCGTAACCCATTTACGTAACCTTTGGGTTACGTGATCACCAGTCGCGTAACCGAACTAAAGGTTACGCAAGTCGATTGCCCGTAACCTCTTTTGGGGTTACGTGAATGTTTCAAATGTCAAGGCCTGATACAGCATGTGATAGGTATACAGGCTCTAGGAAACGTTGTGGGTGAAGGCATACCAGTTCTATATTGTTAATTAAAATATTAAAATGAGTCTGTGGAATTATGGGTAGCCAAACATCAATGGGAGCAAACAACACATTTTACATGGTTTGCAGTAAATTGGACCCTGAAGCCCCTATACTGCATTTGGAACAGGCCAGCCTCGGGTCAGCGTGGGGTCAACAATCCTTAGGCAGCTAAGCAATAGACGAGTTCATTATCTGGCGGGGGTCAATGGCTATAGCAAGAAAATAATATAAACGATTCAGGGAACAATTTACGAATAAACTACACAAAATTTTGCCTTTCCGATAAAGTTCATTCACTAAAGAAGACAGCTGCAGCAGATTTTGTATTTCTGGGGCTTATTTGCTGCGTAATGTCCTAAAATTCACTCGCTGAACACTGAGACGCATCAGCGAAGGCCCGAAGAAAGGCGCCATTTTGGATTTGCCGGGATCTCCTAAAGATTGGATATGGTGTAAAAAACGACGAAATTTGAAAGAGAGCTGGGCGATAATATGAAAAATATTGTTTAACCAATTAATTCAGGATGATACTTTTACCGACTGATTCACATGCAAGTTGAACAGAGATACGTACCCAAGTAGGTAGAAATCCAACACCAAAGTTTTCTATCCAGCACATGTTGGACCCACAAAATTAAACCGGAAATGACGCTTAGATATTCTTACACAGAATTTCATTGGCTACAAGATGGTACTATTGACAGACAGATATGTTCATTGGCTCACCTTCGGAAAAATCGAGAAGCTGATGATATGTGTGAAAAAATGACGTCCATGCGCTGAAGCGGGTAGCGCATATTACGAAAGTTGATACGTTCAATTAACGATTTCTTATAGAAGTATCCTACACTGCAATAATTTTCATAATAAAAATAAAGCAGTATTCTCAGTAAAAAACAAAAAACAATATTTTGGTAAGATTCCACAAGTTTTATTAAAGAAAATACAAGATTTATACAAGTCAATAATGGACAAAAAACGTATTTTCGCCCGACTACGGGCAGTTCTACTGGAGTCCCTACTGTATATATAATACAAGTGTCTAGTCCGTCATTCATAATTTAGCCGTCGTCCATCAAAGAATATCCGCGTCCGTAATCCAAAGACCTATTCCATATCCATATAACAGTATTAGCACCAAATTCAAAAGGACAATCATAGTATACACAAACATAGGCTAGTTTCCTGCAAGAGAGAAGCGGTCAACAGTTTTCAATGATGCCGACAAGACATCATGATATTCCAAAAATATCAAATCTGTATCGCTGATCAGTATTCTTAATCCATATTAATTGTTGTAACGTCGTTAGGCGTAAAAAAAAAAGACCTGTGTTTCCTGTAACCCGACTGACCCTAGATTTTTCTGCCGACCCTAATATTTTTTTTCTTTTTTTCTGACGGGTAATTCTCGCAAATGGCCCAAAAAGACGGGTAGACGGTAGAGAGATTGAGACGGACCAAGTTACAATATATATTATCCAATAATATAGGCGGGCCAATGCTTGGATAGCCTTTTGATCGACATGGGCTTATGTTTATTTCAAAACCATCCTCGTCCGGCATCTCTCGTCCGCCTTGTTCATAACCAGCGCCATGTTTTTTTTGCATTCTGGGAATCCACGAAGTCGGACTGACACTCCGTCACCCATAGTGCGATTACTGCTGGCGCGAGGGTTCCCGATTCTCCAGCGAACTGTCCCGTGAAGCAACAACCACAAATGCAAAAAGACGACTGTCCGACGATTTTGCCATTGTTGAATTTGATCGATTGATGCTCATTCTCCTGATAAGTAAAGACAAATTGGGCGTTCTCCTGACAAAGACAAATGGGTATGAAGGAATACTACCAACTGCTGCCTTTCCGTGGCAGTTTCATAATGCGACTTGCCTACGCTGAACCACGCTGCACATGTTCTGCACTGGGCACTGCAGGCAGCCAGTGCCGTAGACAATCTATTCTATACGTTTTTGCCGAGATTTCGAACTGAATTTTTCATAAAACTTTAAAATTTCACACAGTATATCAACTCAATTATAGTAATTATATCCCCAGAGTACCATGTGAAGAGAGCATTTCTCAATTAGATGGGTGATTTTTTTAAAATTTATTTTTGAACATCACGGACAGCATGTTATACTGTACAGATTAGATAAGACTATTGTCATCCTGGCCCTGATAACATGGTAGCCTATGGTGATGTGTTGTCCTTACATAAAACGCTGGACTTTTTAATTTCTGTTTATCTAGCAAGTAAACCAATAAAAACTCAAGAAGATTCTGGTTGAGGCCATGGGCCATTAACTCCAAATCTTTTGGACATTATGATTATATCTCAAGAACAAAACATTCTCGCAAACTTGAATTGGGTTCACATCAACTAGAGGATGAATGGATTTGTTTTTTTTTTAGCTTACCCACCTAAATCCAAAATGACCATTTACCTCAATTTTTTTAGGCCATGGTCTTACTTGACAGAAGAGAAATAATTAACTCAATCACTTATGTATATATTTACACAATATTTAATTCATAAACATTTATGCATAAATGTCATTAGTTCAAAATGGAACTCTTTCTGGTTGTGTAGTACAAAGAACAGCGTAAAATAATGCGTATTCCATTAGCCCCCATATAAAAAAAATTTCCCCCCCAAAAAAAATTCCCTACCTACCTACCCTATTTTTCCTGATGCATGTTACCGGAAACACAGGATTTTTTTTTTTAGGCCTTATCTAGAGAATGATGTATCTCAGTCGTGCTTTGATTATGACTGTTCATATGAGCACCATAAGGATCTTGAAGTACATGAATTCATATGGCCCCTAGCCCCGGATTAAGCGGAATTAGACACAAGTTACGAAACGTAACGCCATAGATCTTGCACGCTACGTTCGTATTTTGCTATCAGTATGCGATATGTATCGCCAAATTTGAGAAACTTTGAGTGGAGGCGCTTGGTGGAATAGCCCTGTTTTATAAGTTTCTGCAACAATGTTTTGTGATGTTGATTAAAATCGTCACATTTAACACAGGATCTAGCAAATGCTATAAGGCGAGATATGTATACGCCATATGCAGGTCCCACTGGAATATTACTGTCCAGAAAGGGATAGTTTACGATGTCGAAATTGTAATCATCTCTGTATATCACCTGGGACGAATATTAAAGGGATATGAAACGTGCCCCGACATCAAAGGCGCCGCCGCGAGCTCACGCTGAATGTATGTCTCGCCTGCCAGGTCTCGCGCTCTACGCGCGTGAGCCTTTACATCGCCTAGTTTTCGTCACGAATTCATTCCAGATTTTACCAGATTTATAGACGTTCTTCTGCAGTAATTGGCATTGATATTTGATCGAGACGGGTACTATTTTGAGAGAAGAAACTTTTGAGGGATTTTCATCGAAAAGATGCATATTTTCATGACAACTTTCGACCGCTCTGCGCTGCCGATAACTGAGCGGCTGGAGCGGCAAGGAAAAACTCATTTTTCCCCTTCTTTGTGATCAAACTTCTCATTTATCTCAATTTTTGAAGTATATCTGTGCTAGTTTTTACAAAATATGCAAGCATGTCATTGACAGTACGCAAAATGTTTTAATTTTCCATTTTCGTTTTTGTAAATAATTGCTCGTGAAAATCGTAAAAATGCCAAATATGTAGAATTCTGAACAAATCTCACAATT
Organism: Hanleya hanleyi; assembly: GCA_036873755.1. NCBI lineage: Eukaryota > Metazoa > Mollusca > Polyplacophora > Lepidopleurida > Hanleyidae > Hanleya > Hanleya hanleyi. The sequence goes on along the minus strand of JAVTVY010056221.1, from coordinate 144,500 downwards.
CTTGTACGTTTTTGTGATTGAACTACTCTTTTGGGTCATATGTTTTTTTAGATTTTTTTTCTCTGTGCACTAGTTTTGTTTCTTGTCGTTTGCATGATGTATTCCTTTTGCCACTCGTTAAGCTGTAAAGGATTTTTGTTGGTCACCAATCTTGGCCTAAATTGAGTTGACTGGCGTTCACGTTAATGGAGCCTTGTTGACAAGCACGTGTATTCGCCCAGCATTGACCAGCGAAACAGGGCAGGACTCGCAGCGAAGCACACGTGACAGTCTTTTGCGCACAAAAGCCAATCAGTGATGAGGCGTACTAATTACCCAATCACTAATCACTCATTAACATATCAATTAGCGAGACAAACCCTAGTTCAAAGAGAGGAGCCGCGTTTCATATCCCTCTATATTCGTCCCAGATATCACACATTGTGATGATGAAAGGATGTCAAAGCAATAGACCACAGTACATGTATCATAAGTATTATACTGTTGGAATGATGAAATAATAGAGTGCCATAACCAGTTTTCTACTGAAGATATAATCATAAAGTAGACTACTGTGCAGTATCACAATTATTATGATGCCATCTCATTTCTGCCCTAATTCCCTCAAACTTAAGGGGAAGGTGTATTCTTCCAAGTTTGACCAAAAACCTGTTTTAGAGAGGGTTTATAATGTCTGCATGGCCCAGTCTCTTATATTTGCTTGGCCACAAGATTGATTGGCCTAAAGCAGTAATACATTTAGTTTATATTGAATTGTCAGGCAGACAGAGCAACCAGATACTGTCTGAGGGGTTGAGCATTATAGAGAAAGCTTCATCTTTGAACTCCCATCATTTATAGAGATCTATGAGCATTGCGAAGGTATACTATCAAAGATGTCATCAATACAGAAGTTTGGAGAAGAACCAGAATAATCCATCTTCATTTTATCCAGCCAATTTCTACGTTCCCACTTCGAACTTCCCTTGATATATCTGGACCCCTTCAATGTTCAAAGAACTTATAAATAGACACGAGACGTCACTGACCTCGAAAACATCTGAAATTTGAAATGGGTCGCACAAGAGCGTTATTGATTGGCTGACCTAATTAGTGGGCACCATATTAGGAGGAAGGACACCGTTTATGTGTCTTGACTCGCAATCGATGTGTACGTTCTGATTGGTTCTTCTGTCGTTAGCTGGTGAAATTTACACCTCGAATATTGAACGCTGCAGGGGTCAGATAAATCAAGGCAGGTTCGAAGTGGGAACGTAGAAATTGGCTGGATAAAATGAAGATGGAATAATCAGATGATGCCATTCAGATTTCTAGTCATAGCCACCTTCTCATGGGCATCACCAGCAATTCTTTAGAGGGAGTGCATTCCTATCCTCGCTTAAATATTGGAGGCCTCTGTTGTGTGCTGTCCAATATAGGAAATAACAGAAGTTTTGGCTCTTGAGAGGGGTCGCCCCTCCCAGTGACCCCTCAGTGACACCCAATGGCTATTGATCTTGGTCTATATCCCCACAGAATATTGACAGTTTCAAGCTATACAAGACATTTAATGACATAATCCTTGAGGGGAAGTAAAGATATTGTGCATGCAGTCGCTGATACCATAATTAACTTCCCTGAAAACACATATCACCCACCAGACTGGCAGCAATATGGCATTAATCTCTTCTACCAAGCAAGCAGTCTAGGCTTATTTTGACAGTATAAAACTGATCAAGGTGCTGATGCTCAGGTCATGGAATGTTAGTTAGTGTGCCAGTTCCATCAGAGCAGCCACTCAGCAGCCAAGACCAAGACCCACAGCAGTCTGCCAGAATCAGCAGCAGACTTGCAATAGAAGTACTGTAGTAGAACATCAGCAGACAATGCAGTATGCTTCCAGCCACTGCTATATGAAATCACAAGATTGGTCTATGTAGAACCTGGGACGAGTATAGAGGGATATGAAACGCGGCTCCTCTCTTTGAACTAGAGTGTGTCTCACTAATTGATATGTTAATGAGTGATTAGTGATTGATTAATTAGTACGCCTCGTCACTGATTGGCTTTTTGTGCGCAAAAGACCGTCACGTGTGCTTCGCTGCGAGTCCCGCCCTGTTTTGCTGGTCAATGCTAGGCGAATACACGTGCTTGTCAACTAGGCTCCATTAACGTGAATGCCAGTCAACTCAATTTAGGCCAAGATTGGTGACCAAAAAAATCCTTTACAGCTTAACGAGTGGCAAAAGGAATACATCATGCAAACGACAAGATACAAAACTAGTGCACGGAGAAAAGAAAATCTAAAAAAACAAATGGCCCAAAAAGAGTACTTCAATCACAAAAACGTACAAGAATTGTGAGATTTGTTCAGAATTCTAGATATTTGGCATTTTTACGATTTTCACGAGCAATTATTTACGAAAACGAAAATGGAAAATTAAAATATTTTGCCTACTGTCAATGACATGCTTGCATATTTTGTAAAAACTAGCACAGATATACTTCAAAGATTGAGATAAATGAGAAGTTTGATCACAAAGAAGGGGAAAAATGAGTTTTTCCTTCCCGCTCCGACCACTCAGTTATCAGCAGCGCAGAGCGGTCGAAAGTTGTCATGAAAATATGCATCTTTTCGATGAAAACCCCTCAAAAGTTTCTTCTCTCAAAATAGTACTTGTCTCGATCAAATAATCTGATGCCAATACTGCAGAAGAACGTCTATAAATCTGGTAAAATCTGGAATGAATACGTGACGAAAACTAGGCGATGCAAAGGCTCACGCGCGTAGAGCGCGAGGCCTGGCAGGCGAGACATACATTCAGCGTGAGCTCGTGGCGGCGCCTTTGATGTCGGGGTACGATTCATATCCCTTTCATATTCGTCCCAGGTAGAACTGCTGCTGCAATGCTACTGTAACATTGCTGCATATATGAGTCTGCAACAATAATACATATGGTAAAAAAAAGTAATGGCTCTGTTAGAAGTAAGCATATGAAAAGAACCCCTCTCACTTGATCCTGGCGGCGCCCATGATCAATATCGTTTGAAAGACTGCTGTACTAATACTGTGATAATGCTTTAGAACATTCTCATAATTTACATTAGCAGAAAAACAACAGTTATCCGAGACTCGCCCATTCTTATAGTTCCAGCAGTCTGTCACTGATGCAGTATCTTCGGCCAGCATGAATGTGGACGCTGCTTGATTTGTCTGAAACTGCAGTCACTGAAACAATACTGAAGTGTGCAGTAGATATCCAATAGATGCTGTGGTCTTTCTGTTCTGTTCATCAGCTGCTTTAATGACACTTGCAATAGCAGGGATTCATACAAGTAAAAAATGTTACCACCGAAAACTCAATATTACTCAAAATTGAGTTTCCACAATGGTGAAATTGAGTTTTGATCCAAAGATTGCGATTGAGTTTTCAAAAATTTTTACCACCGATTCACCCATTGGTATTGAGTTCTCAAATATTTCAACCACCACCATGCACAGGATGTTATTGGTGTGTTTTAATATGGTCAATATATTATACTATGAGCAGGGGTTATTTTTGATAAAAAAATTCATCTACCCAATATCCAAATTCAATAAACTCATTTTATTCAGCGCGTCTTCAGCTAAAGTTTTCATCGAATGACGTATAAAAACCGAGAGATTTACATGTACTGTACCACAAGATCAGTCTGAATAACATTGGACATATGAGAATCTATATCACGAATGAAATCGGTGGGAGAAATCAAGCAGTAATTGTTCAAAACAGCAAAGGATCGAACCAGGAAACATGCCCTCTTGTCTGCAGTTAACTGCACCAAACACAGCCTCTGCAGATTGTTACTGAATTAAAGTTTAATAAAGTTTTTACATGAGACAGATCTGCCAAGTTTTAAAGTCTAAATTTTCTGAAAACTAGCGAATATTTTGGATGGTCACATTCACTCAGTATTAAATTGTTTAAGCAAATTTCTTGAGTGCTATTTATCTCCTGTTAATTTGTCCAAAATCCAGTTCTGGAGGTTACCTCGTATTTAATTTGAGGTCTCATAAATTTCCTTCAGCTTTTTTAGATGTACATTATCCTCTGGCTAAATTTTCAATGAAGGTTAATGCAAGTTAATACAGAAATATGAAAAATAATATGGCTTTTTCTAAAGTATAACTCTTCCAACTATGAAAATTTATTGTTTATAATCAACGAGGAGTCAACTTCATGGAGCAGACGAATATAAAATATGCAGCCTGGTCTCATCGCAGCGTCAGTCGCATTGACATCTCAGGAGTGAAGTTGTAGACCAGTCAATGTACTTTACAAAAATACAACCCGATCATGATTGCAGGTCTTGGCTTGTACAAGTCATGTGAAATTTAGACGTTTAGTCTTGACATTTCACTTTTTACTTCGTGTTTGATGGATACTGAATGAACCGAACGTCGGCATCACGGTCCAGATTTAGCCGGGAAATATGGTCGACTGACTGCAGGCACGTGGCTCTACAAAGCGCAAGACTGTCGGCTGTCATCCCTATTGCGGTAATGGAAACTTCCACTGACCCGGTGTTGTAAGCCCACAAGCCTTCCCGATGAATCGAATTGGAAGAGTTCACTTTCAAAATAGGGAAGTAAGGCACAAAAGTTTTCAACATGCATATCACTTTTCAACAACAACGACGTGAAGGCAGATTTTTCTTTCGTTTCGTAGACTATATTTTCTTTGTATTTCATTTCTGAAACTTGCAACTCTGGCGGACAAATTGACGACCTACGCGATTTAAAGATGACAACAACAACTGTTTGAAGTTGAAGAAAAAAAACTTTTACGACGACAGATGACCGATAACAACTTTTGGGCGGCAGTCCCTGACATTGTCAAACGTTAGTGATAGTCGGGAACCCTCGGTAGTACGAATGCAGGCTACCACACAATAAACGTTTGAGGGTTCCGGAAATAATGTATGCAAGCAATTGTTTCTGCCGCTACGCGACGCTGTGATCAGCATACTCGAAGGCGTTAACAACAACTACACCACACGTGGTGGCACGCTCCCTGCGCCTGTTAGTATGGTTTTCACGGTAAGATCGTCGTTCGATTGAGTTTATTTTGTAATTTGGGGCTGTCAAATTAACTTTGACCATGTCTGGCGAATTGAGTTTTCCACGAAAAATTGAGTATTTGTCCAGTAAAACGAAAGCAATTGAGTTTCTTGCCATACGAATTGAGTTTTCAAATTTTTTTTACCACCGAATACCGGTGGTAAAAATCGACTTGTATGAATTCCTGAATAGGAAGTGGACTCATAGCATGTTTGTAGTAGATGCTTTGAGGTGTAGCATTTGAGGCAGTTTGATCCATTGTTTACACAGTGCTAACGATGTGCTCCCTCCTTCCTTCATCCTCCAGTTAGTCTGCACATAATACGATACATGACATGTACTCTCCAAACTTTGATCAGTACAGAATAAACTGACAATCTTGTAGCATCAGGATTTTACTCCCCTAACTATGTTGAGGGGAGACGTGTTTGTGCTGTCTGTCTGTTGGTATGTCAGTCTGTCCGTCCCCTTTCCTTGTCTGCAAGATATCTGGAGAACAACTGGATGGAATTTCACCAAACTTGGATAAAATTAAGCTTCATTGGGATAGCCCCCTCATCTGATTAGGTTTTGGTGTGTGTACATCCGCTCATTGTGTCCCATGTCCGTCCGTCCATCCACTTGTACATGAAAATAAAGGCAAGATACCTGGAGAAGTACGGGACAGAATTTCACGAAACTTGGATGGAAGCTTTATTGGAATGGCCTCCTCATCTGATTAAGTTTTCGTATGCGTCTGTCCGTCCATCTGTCCATCTATTTCTACATGTATATACAGGCCTTGTCTGCAAGATATCTGGAGAACTGCTGGACGGAAATTCACCAAACTTGGATGGAAGCTTCATTGAGATAGCCCCCTCATCTGATTAGGTTTAGGTGTGCGTGCTTGTTTCGTGTTTGTCCGTCCATCCATTTACTTGTACATGTATAGGCCTTGTCCTCAAGATATCGGAAGAACTACTGGAAGGAATTTCACCAAACTTGGATGAAAGCTTCACCGAGATGGCCTCCTCATCTGATTCGGTTTTGGTGTGTGTGTGCATCCATCCGTCTTCTTATGTACAGGTCTTGTCTGCAAGATATGTGGAGAACTACTGGACAAAATTTCACCAAACTTGGATGGAAGCTTCTTTGGGATGGCCTCCTCATAGATTTTGGTGTGAGTGCCTGCATGCATCCATAATATGGTATTTAGACACGTCTTAACCATATCTACATATATATATCAGTTACTGTTTGTTAAATGTAATCTCTCCCATCACAACACTTAATGTTATGCTCCAATAAATTAAGGATGACAGATGACGTAATTGTATTGTTTTACTTGCCCAGGAAGCAGAGAGAGAGAGAATTAAGGTTTAACGTGGTGTTCAGCAATATTGCCCAGGGAGCAGTCTGGGTTTTATAGCAAATGGGAGATGAACAACACACGCCTTTTTTGACTTGCATTCAATTGAATCTATTTATTAAGGAGAGAAGTTCAAACAGCTTGACTCCACAGCATTTCTACACCTCCACCCATCAGGCTGTGGGGTCTTATCAGCATCTACATCCCGTAGAAATGCTATGTCATCTTAATTAATATTTTCAGATGCGCAGCTTTGTTTTGGATACTTATTGCTACATTAATTTTGTAGCACTTTCCTATAAATAATGTGCCCAATCAAGGCGCGGTGGGAGGTTGGGGGAGACGTATGTTTCTACTTAAAAAAACAACCAGCATATGCTTCATGCTGCAGCGGCCACTCAAGGGTTGGGTCAAAGCGGAACCTCTAGTTAATGCTAGCTTTTTCGACATATCTCCTTTTTGGAGACCTCATAAACGAGTTGCTGGATGTATAGGTCATTCATGATATGATAGCTTCAAGTTTTACAAACACTCCGACAATAGTGCAATCTTAATAAATTAATATCCTGTCAGTGCTCCTCAATCGTACATGTCACTATATACCAATCTCAGTAAACTCAGATATAATATCATGGAATATTATATCTGAATTCAACCCTATATAAATCCCGTGCGAAGTTGAAACTGTATTTGTTAGCCAATCACGTAGGTAGCTTGGTTAAACAATTCCAAAATCACACCCACAGTAATTACACGCGGTAGCACGTGGACCAAAATTAAACATTATCAGGAAGCAGTATCCAAATATGGCATCACTTCCAGACAGTGCGTGAACATCAAATGGTTTGTTCCCGCCGAAAAGTTTGGCTTTGTTAGGAGGCAGGAAGTATCAAAAGGTTGTGCCGTCCGAAGGTGTTTATATCCGTGAATTAAATGTCAATCATTGTCGAAGGGAAAAGACGGAAATTGTCGTGATTGGCTTAGTATGGGATCTCGTAGAATATCGGCGAACATTTCACACGAAGTTTTCATAGCGTTACGTCTAGATGCTATTCCCGTGATTTACCATCTTGGTTTACCTAGATTGACTATATATGATCTTACGTATTTCAATTGAATTTGGTGTACTGAGCGCCCATACCGTGAATATCTAATAGCATCATGACATCATGGTCGCATCTGGAATAATCCACTTGCAGTCCGGGAAATGGAATAGGGTCACGTCTCTGCTTACTCCAATGTTTACATCAAAGACCAGTCCATATATTATCCACCCAGTATTACAGTGCCACAATGTCGGGACCACGGCACATGAAAAGATACCCTGTCAGCATGGCGTCTGATTCGGCTGAGCCAACCAAAAATCGCCTACTATTAATGTTCCCTTCAAAGCACTATGAAGAGTTCTCAGGATTATTTGATCATCGAGATACTGCAAGCCTGTTAAGCCCGGCGCACACGAGAGCTATCAGCTGAGCTGACCGCCTCAATTGCCGGTCAGCTCAGGGGCTAGCTCTCGTGTGCGGGCAGTTTTTGGTGAGTTTTTGGCCTCGCGAGGCCGGGGGAAAAATATCAAACTTGTTTGATAATTTCGCCTCGCGAGGCCAAATCCTCAGCGTGTGCGGCGAACGCAAGCCAACAGCTCAGCAGTTTTACCGGACCAGCCAATGAATCGCATGTTATTTTCACTCGATTCATACGCTCGACTCTTCAAAATGGACTTGAAGAAGACGTTATGCGGGAACTGAAATCAATTTCTTGAAACTTTTGCTCACCGTGTGCGCTGAAACAACAAGAGAGCTAGCCGCTGAGCTGACAGGCAATTGAGGCCGTTAGCTCAGCTGATATCTCTCGTGTGCGCCGGGCTTTAGATCCTACAAGCGACATATCAAAATGGGGGAGCAGATAGGATTTAATTTTAATTAGATTGACAATAGTGGGTCGGTAGTACAGGTGATTGGTTCGGATGGTATTCAATGGTTTCACCATAACCACCATTCAATGACAAATACATGTACAATAAAGAAATATTGTCCATTCTCTCAAATGTTGTATAACAGAATAATTTCAGAAGAATTTGTTTCTTTTTCTCATATGTTCAATGAGTGGTATCAGTACCCATGTTCACATATGCCACTCTGTTAGATATTCTACAGATGTCCGCTCACATGTATCTTCCTGTTCCTATTTGATCTATGACTCCATAGCCACACTGCTGTCTGCAGTAAGAATTTATGTGTGAAAAGAGAAAACTCAAACCTAATGAGAAATGCTGGAAAACAATAGCCATATTGCATATATTTCATGTAAATTATTGATTTTGAATTCAAGGGAGAGAACTCTGGAAGTTAGAAATTAAAGCCTCACAGAGATACAGAGGAAAGGTCCTTGAATAGAGGTGGAAAAAAGATGCAAGCCATAAAGTTATGCAGTGAAATTGGATCGAAATGTTAATATTGGTTTTTGTTTTGTGTTGAACATTACCATACAAGACAAGAAAATTACTGACAAGAAAAAGTAAGGCAAATTAGCTTACCAATGTTAGCTCCAGTGTTAAACAAGATAATAAGTTCGTTCTTGAATCATTTTTTTTTTAATTTTCAGAAATAATTTTATCAAATTTTTAAACATTTCCTAAAATAGTCTCGGTTCGAGAATGGCAAGTTCATATTTGTTACTTTTTCTTATAATCTTTTTTTCTTATTTCCAGATTTCCAAGATTTTATTTTCTATAAGAAAATTCTACTATGATTGGAAGTTTTTTTTTATTCTCTTCAATAAATTTACTCAGAAAAAGACATTGATTAAAAAGTCTTGGTTAAATACATGTAACCATGGAGCTCTATGTTAACACATTACAGGGATAGCAGTGATGCCATCAGCCTAGGGCTGTAATAGTTAACCTCCCATTGATCTGGCTATTTCTACTGACCATTGTCTGGGCCAAGAGTCCAGTCCCTGACTGACCACTCAGGAGTGACCATGCATGAAGCCATACAGCAGTTGTCAGAGCCATTCACTGGTTATTGTAGTATCTTACAGTCAGACTGCAGGCAGGTGCTGGGTTAGAGCCAGTCTTTGTAGGCAGTATTATGTGCCAGGCAGTGTAGTAATTTGACCTACATTCAGCTACTGTGAGATAACAGCTGCTTGGTAGACCACAGGCCACCAGAGCCTCCCTCTCAGTGCTATTGGCTGGCTGTTACATAATCGACCTTGACCTTGACCTCTACTGCCCCACACACATCCAGAACCGTCCTGTTGTGTTGTTTAACAGGCTATCGAGGGCTATATGTTGTTTGTAGCTGATGTGTGTCTTACAGAATTCAACTCTGGGGAAGAATGTAGACTAGAGATAAATAGCTCCCTGGGTAAGTTTATCTGTCTTCTCTTGTTTTGTGTCAAGAAGTGAGGTTTCTAAAAGCCGGGTCTGTCTGGCGGAGCAATGAAATAATCTGACTAGCCAGGCTGTGCTCATGGCTGGTTGAGTAATCGCTGGCTGTCTGTGAGCCAGTCTGTGTGTTGGTGACTAGCTCTACACTGGCTCTGTTACATGTGCTGTACTATATGACAGATATCCTTATATCTCAGGTTAGCAAACCAAACACTGATAAGAAAGAGTGGCATAACGCTTTTAGTCTGGAATTCTACATAAACGACAACAATTGTATAATTAATTTAAAAATCTAGATAAATTGGATAGGTTAGTTTGATTTGATAGGATGATCGACTACTGTTCTTGTTAAGAAACTAATTGTACATGTATGTTAGAATCTTGGAACAAATAATACTTGGATATCAGTATATTTGTACCAAAGAAGTCTGTGTCGTAGAATAGTAACAAAAAAAGCAGAAAAGAATAACAGAATAGTTACTAACAAATACATGTATATCCCTGTCAATGACAAAGTAGATAATACTTCAGTGATTTAGCGAACTTAATATTGTTGTTTCAGATTATTTTGGAAATACTAAAAACTGTATGCCTGATGATAATGACATTGTATGTGTAGTGTCATTAGTATGCCTGATGATAATGACATTGTATGTGTAGTGTCATTAGTATGCCTGATGATAATGACATTGTATGTGTAGTGGCATTAGTATGCCTGATGATAATGGCATTGTATGTGTAGTGTCATTAGTATGCCTGATGATAATGACATTGTATGTGTAGTGTCATTAGTATGCCTGATGATAATGACATTGTATGTGTAGTGTCATTAGTATGGCTGATGATAATGACATTGTATGTGTAGTGTCATTAGTATGCCTGATGATAATGACATTGTATGTGTAGTGTCATTAGTATGCCTGACGATAATGACATTGTATGTGTAGTGTCATTAGTATGCCTGATGATAATGACATTGTATGTGTAGTGTCATTAGTATGCCTGATGATAATGACATTGTATGTGTAGTGTCATTAGTATGCCTGATGATAATGACATTGTATGTGTAGTGTCATTAGTATGCCTGATGATAATGACATTGTATGTGTAGTGTCATTAGTTCCTCAGAGTGCAAGCATGAAACACAATGATAAAGTGAAAAGTTTGTACAGAATAATGTTTCATCAAACTATTATCATCCACATTATACCCCATACACATTATACCCCACATTATACCCCATACACATTATACCCATACATTATACCCCATACATTATACCCCACATTATACCCCATACATTATACCCCATACATTATACCCCACATTATACCCATACATTATACCCCATACAAAATGATTAGTTTATCATAACACCTTGTTGCTGTTGTCGCCTGTCCCAGATTATGGCCTCTGATATCCTCGATTCCATCTTGATTTTGTTTCCCCTATTTTAACTCCCTCTGTACCGGTAGATTTGACAGTTCCAATCTGATATCAACACTGTCATGAACACAAATGAAGCGAAATTATATGTATCACCGTCTTCGTGCTTTTTCAACAAGATGTAATATGATGAAAATATTTGTCCAGAAATTCGCTGTTTTCATATGCCAATGACAGGCAATTGTTGAACTTTTTTTCTATTGGTACTATTGTACCGATATGGTACAGAGGGGGTTAAGGCTATATAATTGTCATCTGACCAGCAGTTGTACACGTTCACTCATCACTCAGATTGGCAATACACCACTATAGTTTTGTAATGGCACGATCTGCGAATGCATAAGGTAGCTACTGGTGAAAGAAGGAGGGAAACAACACTTACATGTAGATTCAGCAAAGTACATGCTTAAGGGATTTTTATATACACTAAGTCATTTTTATGGGTCTTATTATATATATAAATAATAAGTGTGTTGAAGAATATAAAACATCAATTTTAGTAACTAAGTAGCATGTATCAGAAAAAATGTTTAAACACTTGACAAAAGACAAATTCTCAGTACACTATATATATATATTTGGATACAAATATCATATTGAGAAACAACGTAACATTTTTGGAAAAGAAGTGAGAAGGATCTAACATTGTAATATGTATGTGAAAATATTTCTATTTTAGCAACAATGTAAAATTTATGTGTAACTGAATCAATAATAGGTAATATGAAACCAAGCTTTTGTACCATCTCGGTCACTATTTAGCTTAAATTTAATTCTCTTTCTCTCTCAAACTGGAAATGAATTCACATTGACATTAGATAAAACTTCTGATTACACATCTGTGCTATTTGTGCATATACCATATCAGCTCAGGTAATCTCACAATTTAATTGCATTTCAAACATAATGCTTATTCCATTCCTAGGTTCTCGTTAACCACTTTATACATGAACATTTTTAATTAATTATTCTTGGTGACATTCAAAAATTAAAATTGAAGCAGCTTATTCATGTTTCACAACCTGTATATTTTCAATGAACTTCTGTTTCATCTGTCAGCTCTGTTAAACATTCCCAATATATGCTATAATATATGAGGTACATTTTCTCTCCATTAATCCTGTTTCCTGTCTTAAATGGCTAGCCTGATAAACTCTGTATGCAAATTCATACCCTTGAGCAGTTTATGGATTATATGCTGTTTGCCAGTACACTTAGTGAGAACTACTGACAGTTCAGAGAGGGCCCTATTATTGCTGCACTCCCTCATATAGCGGAGGGGTCAAAAGGTCAGATATCTGACCAGTGGCCAGAGTGGTCACTAGAGTGGAACCCATAGAAGCTATAGCTGTTAACTGGACAGAGCTGATATATGGATCAGTAGGCTAGAATCTATCAGAAGTTTAGTATTCAGTTGTGTGTTGGACTGTCCAGGCTGGTCACAAGTGTATGTATGTGACTGTGTGCATGGACATGTAGTCTGGGAGCTGTATATGGGTCTGCTAGGGGTCACTGGTGGATGACTGGTCAGTCAGTCAGCTGTCAGTATCAATTGTGTGGATCCCTCCCTGTCTGGCTGGACTGGCTTGTATGGGCTATTTGCCTTGGAATTCTGACAGTGTCTGGGTAAACCTTGGTTGATTGCTTCAGGCTTTGTCCATGTAAGCAGTGGAAGTGTGAACAGGTTTGTCTAGAGAAGTTTTAAGGGTGTACATATAGGATAAGTCTGCTATGCATGGACATGGTCAACAGCTCTCTTTTTTCTCTCAGAACATTGTGGGACATAAAGCACACAGATCAGGTGCAGCTGTTCTTAATAGGTGGGGCATTTCTTTCCACTCCATTAAGTACAATACAGACCACCATAATTAAACAGAGCACCTGTGCTCAGATTGGAAAAGATTTTTAAACATGAAACTCTTCAAGTTTTGTGTGACCAATATTTTGAAATATATAAAAAAATTCTGTTGTAATCTAAAAACAATACCTGGGTTTGCAGTCCCAGATTCACGTTGTTAAGAGCATACAACATGAAAACTCTGCTGCTCCATATGAGTAGCATGCAGGTGTCTGATAATTTGAAGATCGTTTAATTGATAATTTTGCAGAAAGTATACTGTGTAAATTGTTACAAAACTCGCAAAATCAATGATTATGTCAATGTTTTGCTTAAGTGGTAGTTATATACCATAAGAAAGAGACCTTTTCTATTACAACAGATTCTGCAAAGGGGCTTATTGAAAATAATATATAAGGGATATTTTTTTGTCCCCCGCTATTTAGTAGGGGGGAGACTTAAAAACACCGGTGTCCGTAATTCCGTAGTTCCGTAAGATTTTCTTGTCCGGACAATAACTCGTGAACGATTTAACCGATCAACTTCAAACTTGGGGTGTGCCTTGACATTGGCGAGAGGACGGTTGGGATTGTTTTTCAGCAATGTGCGTAATCCAATATGGCCGCTGTCAGCCATTTTGGATTATAAGCAGTTGGATGTTAGATTTTCTTGTCCGGACAATAACTCGTGAACGATTTAACCGATCAACTTCAAACTTGGGGTGTGCCTTGACATTGGTGAGAGGACGGTTGGGATTGTTTTTCAGCAATGTGGGTAATCTAATATGGCCGCCGTCAGCCATATTGGATTATTAGCAGTTGGATCTTAGATTTTCTTGTCCGGACAATAACTCGTGAACGATTTAACCGATCAACTTCAAACTTGGGGTGTACCTTGACATTGGTGAGAGGACGGTTGGGATTGTTTTTCAGCAATGTGCGTGATCTAATATGGCCGCCGTCAGCCATATTGGATTATAAGCAGTTGGATCTTGTCCGGACAATAACTCGAGAATGATTCACCCGATCTACTTCATATGTGGGGAGTGCCTTGACATTGTTGAGAGGAGGATTAGGATTGTTTTTCAAGGACGTGCTCAATCCAATATGGCCACCATCAGCCATAATGGATTTCATTGGATTTTAAGCAGTTTGATCTTGTCCGGACAATAACTGGAGTACGATTCAACTGATCTACTTCAAACTTGGGGTGTGTCTTGACATTGGTGAGAGGACGGTTGGGATTGTTTTTCAGCAAGGGTGCACTCCGGAGATTCTTTTATTCGGCATGGAATAGACTATGGGTCCGTTTTTCGGCCACCAGTTGTCGCAAAACCTTCAACCCAAATCACTTATATGTATATATTTTCTGAAAGAGCATGATGAAACTATTATTTTAAGATATAACACTGCTATGCTATAGAAAAATTTAACTCGAACATTCTCCTCCATGCTTGCTTCATTTTTCCTAGAAAGCCCCTTAAAAATGTCGAAAAATGGTCAAATTCGACTCAATTTCCAGAAAAATCTGTAAGAGCGATTTCAATTAAACTTCTTACTCACGTTCCCTGGTCCGGTCTCAACTTAAAAAGGCAAAAAAAAGGGGGTGTTAACCTAACCGTTTTTTGTCAGATTTTCTTCCGTAAATGAGTCCCGATTTTTAGGCACACCCAAGGGGCATAACTGAGGCAGGACAAACTTTACTCCATGATCCCGATCAGCGTGTAGACGAAGCCAGCACTCGATTTGTACGTACTCGTTTGCAGCGTTGATAATGCTGAATAGGATGGCATTATAGATATAAGCTATTAAGAAGACAAGAAGAATTATGATGTAGCAGAACAAGGGCAGTCTATCGTATTATGAAATTAGAGAGGGGCCATTACTACGAAACTGCGGAGGCCACCTTAAGGGGCAGGATGTTTTTTACGAAATTAATTATTCACATGTATCGTAATCTCAGAGTGTTTGTGAGTATGGCGGTATACAACACTTGCCAGTTATACATATTATTTTTGGAAATCCGACCGATAACTTTCCCCCTACCCCATCTTTGTTTTGATCAATTTTGCCAATTCTAGCAAAATTTTCGAGAACAAAACTCAAAATTAACCTATTTCTTCTTAGTAATGGTCATCCATTCGGCAATATGAAGGCCGTGGTTACTTTCCGCTTTCCAATGATAGCAGAAACGCGGGAAAATGCAAATAAGCGATGTAACCAAGTCAAATTATTGGTAATTTTGCACTCAATTTTCTCTTAGAAACATGGGAAATACTTCAGAAACTTGAGAAATAATTTGTAAAACCATAATAATATACATCCATTCCATCTTTATGGACTGTAAATGGGTTCTCTTGTAAAGAAAATTTACACTGGCAAATTTATATCATTCTGATAGGACCTCGTTCTGCCATAATATCCACCGAAATCTCAGTCCAGGGGGAGATAACTCCTGTATGGAATACAGTATGCAGTAACCTCAATTGTATACTAATGGACACACTGTGGATTATTTTAATCGAACTCCTGGTCTTCTTTCCACCTGCTTCCGAAAATAGCGCTTCAGGTATAACTAGGCAGTCAAAATTAAACAATCTGGCGTAATGATACATCTCCGCTCCGTAACGGAGTCTACATTAAGATAATGCATAGACTCCACTATTATGCCTTAAAGGGTGCACTCCGGAGATTCTTTTATTCGGCATGGAATAGACTATGGGTCCGTTTTTCGGCCACCAGTTGTCGCAAAACCTTCAACCCAAATCACTTATATGTATATATTTTCTGAAAGAGCATGATGAAACTATTATTTTAAGATATAACACTGCTATGTTATAGAAAAATTTAACTCGAACATTCTCCTCCATGCTTGCTTCATTTTTCCTAGAAAACCCCTTAAAAATGTCGAAAAATGGTCAAATTCGGCTCAATTTCCAGAAAAATCTGTAAGAGCGATTTCAATTAAACTTCTTACTCACGTTCCCTGGTCCGGTCTCAACTTAAAAAGGCAAAAAAAAGGGGGTGTTAACCTAACCGTTTTTTGTCAGATTTTCTTCCCGTTAATGAGTCCCGATTTTTAGGCACACCCAAGGGGCATAACTGAGGCAGGACAAACTTTACTCCATGATCCCGATCAGCGTGTAGACGAAGCCAGCACTCGATTTGTACGTACTCGCTTGCAGCGTTGATAATGCTGAATAGGATGGCATTATAGATATAAGCTATTAAGAAGACAAGAAGAATTATGATGTAGCAGAACAAGGGCAGTCTATCGTATTATGAAATTAGAGAGGGGCCATTACTACGAAACTGCGGAGGGCCACCCAATGTGCGTAATCCAATATGGCCGCTGTCATATTGGATTGTAAGCAGTTGGATCTTGTCCGGACAATAACTCGAACGATTCAACCGATCTACTTCATACCTGGGGAGTGCCTTGACATTGTTGAGAGGAGGATTAGGATCGTTTTTCAAGGATGTGCTTAATCCAATATGGCCACCATCAGCCATACTGGATTTCATTGGATTTTAACCAGTTTGATCTTGTTCGGACAATAGCTGGATTACGATTCAACGGATCTACTTCAAACTTGGGGAGTCCCTTGACCTTGATAAGATCCCGGTTAGGATGTGTTTCATGAACGAGCATAATCCAATTTGGCTGCCATCTACGAGCGATATTGGATTATGTTCCATTTTAAGCAGTTGCATCTTGTCTGGACAGCAACTCTAGAATAATTCAACTGATCGACTTCAAACTTGCAGTTTGGCTTGACATGGTGAGAGGACAGTTGTCATTGCTTTTTCAGTTACCTGTGTAATCCAAGATGGCCACCATCAGTCATCTTAGATTTTCAGCATTTAGATATTGTCTGGACAATAACTCTAGAACGATTCAACCAATCTACTTCAAACTTGTGGAGTGCATGGACATTGGTGAAAGGACAGTTGGTATTATGTTTTATTGATGTGCGTAATCCAATATGGGTGCCATCCGCTGTATTAGATTATGTTAAGCTCATCAGCAATATCTCCATATTCGAATCATACTCTTTATCAATGATATGAGATGTCATCGACCAAAAAAAATCGACCATAGAGGGCCATGGCCCCCGCAGCAGCAGCGCCAGTTATGGTGGATGTAATCCACCATAACTGGTGCTGCTAGCGGGGGACATGGACCTCTATGGTCGATTTTTGTTAATTGTGGTCCGGTTATGGTAGTCCAGGAACAGATTTTTAGCTAAAGAATTTAGAGAAAATTAAACAATACCAACAGTTGGACTAGAATTGTTAACATGAACTTAATCAATCATACCAATATTTAATTCAATTTTTGGTGGCACTAACCCAATTCACATCAGTTACTACATGTACTTATGGCCAAAAAAACATATTCAACATGCAAATACTTCAGCACACTATAAGAAAAGAATAATGCATATGAAATGCATGAAAACAATAATACAGTCTAGCCGTGCTAAAGGCGCTTCAATTTACCCTACATCTTCTAATTATTCAGACAGCAAAAGTTAACTTCATCATCTGCAGAGATCTGTCTTTTCAGTTCTTGAGATAAATAGCATATCCATGCCACAGTATTTAGCTTTTGCTAACTTAAAGAATTTTTTTCTGCTTCTAAATCTAAAAATGCTATTAAAAAAATAGAAGAATAGGATAGCAATGATTCTGATAAAAAGTGGGTGCTCTGCATTGTCCCCCAAAGTAATACATGCCTATCACTTGAACCCTTATAATGCTGAACATCTATAAGGTGGTTCAAATTTGGTATCACAATAACAGCATTGCTTTGAGGTTACACTGTGATAATATTATATATTACCATGGACTGAAGCTATTTTTGTAAACATAATGGACAACACCCAAGCATGAAGTGGAGCTGTCACTGTGAACAATGCCTGATGATGGACTGGGGCTGTAAATGACTAAAGGATGGACTGAAGCTGTAAATGAAGTCTGCAAAATGAACAGAACCAAAGGATAAAGATGAGCTGTCAATATGAATTATGGACAATACCAAGAGGTGCACTACAGCTGTTAATATGAATTATGGACAATACCAAGAGGTGCACTACAGCTGTTAATATGGATTATGGACAATATCAAGCGGTGCACTACAGTTCTTAATATGGATTATGGACGATTCCAAAGGATAACCTAGAGTTGTTATTGTGAATTTCATAAGCAATACCAAAAGATGAACTGGATTAAAATGAACACATGAACAACACATTCTCTGGATATAATGAACGAACTGGAATTTTTGAACAGTTTTGACAGTTGATTATGGCCAATTCCAAAGATTGTACTGGAGCTGCTGTTAAATTGAATATAATGAACAATTCCAAAGGATGTGCTGCCTGGTGCTGTTTATGTGGCAGTTGAACTCGAGCTGCTAATGTGGATTTTGAAATAATCCAATGGATTCACTGGAGCTGATAATGTGGGGGATGAACTGGAGCTGTTAATGTGGATTATGGACAGTTCTAAAGGATGTACTGGAGCTGTTAATGTGGAGGACGAACTGGAGCTGTTAATGTGGAGGATGAACTGGAGCTGTTAATGTGGAGGATGAACTGGAGCTGTTAATGTGGATTATGGACAGTTCTAAAGGATGTACTGGAGCTGTTAATGTGGAGGACGAACTGGAGCTGTTAATGTGGAGGATGAACTGGAGTTGTTAATGTGGAGGATGAACTGGAGCTGTTAATGTGGAGGTTGAACTGGAGCTGTTAATGTGGATTATGGACAGTTCTAAAGGATGTACTGGAGCTGTTAATGTGGAGGACGAACTGGGGCTGTTAATGTGGAGGATGAACTGGAGCTGTTAATGTGGAGGATGAACTGGAGCTGTTAATGTGGAGGATGAACTGGAGCTGTTAATGTGGAGGTTGAACTGGAGCTGTTAATGTGGAGGATGAACTGAAGTTGTTGATGTGGAGAATAAAATGGAGCTGTTAATGTGGAGGATGAACTGGAGCTGTTAATATGGGTTTTGGACAATACCAAGCAATGAATTGGAGCTGCTGTAAAACTGAACAGGATTAACCAGAACTGGTAATATGAGTTATAGACAATATCAAAGAATGAACTAGAGCTATTATTGTGGATTATGACCATCCCCAAAGAATTACTGGGACTGTTACTGTGGAGGATGAACTGAGGCTGTTGATGTGGAGGATAAAATGGAGCTGTTAATGTGGAGGATGAACTGAGGCTGTTGATGTGGAGGATAAAATGGAGCTGTTAATGTGGAGGATGAACTGAAGTTGTTGATGTGGAGGATAAAATGGAGCTGTTAATGTGGAGGATGAACTGGAGCTGTTAATGTGGAGGATGAACTGGAGCTGTTAATGTGGAGGTTGAACTGGAGCTGTTAATGTGGAGGATGAACTGAAGTTGTTGATGTGGAGGATAAAATGGAGTTGTTAATGTGGAGGATGAACTGGGGCTGTTAATCTGGAGGATGAACTGGAGCTGTTAATGTGGAGGTTGAACTGGAGCTGTTAATGTGGAGGATGAACTGAAGTTGTTGATGTGGAGGATAACATGGAGCTGTTAATGTGGAGGATGAACTGGAGCTGTTAATATGGGTTTTGGACAATACCAAGCAATGAATTGGAGCTGCTGTAAAACTGAACAAGATTAACCAGAACTGGTAATATGAGTTATAGACAATATCAAAGAATGAACTAGAGCTATTATTGTGGATTATGACCATCCCCAAAGAATTATGGGACTGTTACTGTGGAGGATGAACTGAGGCTGTTGATATGGATTTTGGACAATTCCAGGAAAAGTACTGGAGCTGTTAATGTGGCAGTTGAACTGGAGCTGTTAATGTGGATTTTGGA
Source organism: Hanleya hanleyi (assembly GCA_036873755.1). NCBI lineage: Eukaryota > Metazoa > Mollusca > Polyplacophora > Lepidopleurida > Hanleyidae > Hanleya > Hanleya hanleyi. The sequence continues at coordinate 124,518 of JAVTVY010056221.1, read as the reverse complement.
CAATACCCAAGAATGTACTGGAGCTGTTAATGTGGATTTTGGACAATTCCAAAGAATGTACTGGAGCCGTTTATGTGTATTTTGGACAATTCCAAAGAATGAACTGGAGCTGTTAATGTGGATGTTGGACAATTTCAAAGAAAATACTGAAGCTGTCATTGTGGATGTTGAGCAATTCCAAAGAATGTACTGTCCAGAACTGTTTATGTGGATTTTGGACAATTCCAAAGAATGTACTGGAGCTGTTAATGCGGATTTTGGACAATTCCAAAGAATTACTGGATCTGTTTATGTGGCCTTTGGACAATTCCAAAGAATGAACTGGAGCTGTTAATGTGGATTTTAGACGATTCAAAAGGATGTTCTGGAGCTATTAATGCAGATTTTGGACAGTTCCAAAGAATTTACTGTAGCTGTTTATGTGGATTTTGTCCAAAGAATGAACTGGAGCTGTTAATGTGAATTTTGGACAATTCCAAAGAATGTACTGGAGCTGTTTATGTGGATTTTGGTTAATTCCAAGGAATGAACTGGAGCTGTTAATGTGAATTTTGGACAATTCCAAAGAATTTACTGGAGCTGTTAATGTGGCAGTTGAACTGGAGCTGTTAATGTGGATTTTAGACAATTCCAAAGAATGAACTGGAGCTATTAATGTGGCAGTTGAACTGGAGTAGTTAATGCAGATTTTGGACAATTCTAAAGAATGTACTGAAGCTGTTTATGTGACCGTTGAACTGGAGCTGTTAACTCTTTCCCCCATATAAGCGGGTTTTGACGGATGTTCGCCTAACCCATGAAGACGGATTTTGACGGATGTTCGCCAAACCCATGAAGACGGATTTTGACGTGTCACTGAGTTCCCATGTTATGGATTACTTTGCAATTTTTTCGCGTTTACTTTGAGTGAAACATTATTAAAACTATACATTTTCAGAAAGCCAAAATTTAAATAAATCTGACTAGTATACGGTTGGTTTGTTTTGTAATACGGGTAAAATGAAATCAGGAGAGGAAGAAAAATAATTGACGGAAAATGCGCGATTCAACACCAAATGAGTTTGGTATGATCTAAGATAAACGTTCGAGAAATAGTAAAATCTGCTTCCAAATTCCTGAATATTCCACGTAACGCGAGCATAAACTACCAAAGTATCTAACCTTGATGACTAGCTCATCAAATCTGCCCATCTGAGTTTATTATAAACATTTCCCGGGACCTGTTGATCTCCCGTTTTAAAATTTATCCGCCATTCTTTGGCCCCGCTGTGTTTCGTGGCGGTTTCGTGGACCCGTGGCCATGGCGACCACGCGCAAAAAACCAACTGCTCCAATCACGCCGGGCCTCTGAAAAGGTCGCTCACGGTCGCTCAACCATGGGCCAATGAGTGATGCTGTTTTACTTCACCTTGTTACCAGCCTTCGTTCTCCTTTAGGGAAGTACATGGAATTTTTCAGTTATAGCTCGTTCTATACCTGCCATCTCATGATGTAACTGTGAAATCCCGAATGTACGGAAAATAAGCTTTACAATGGTATATGATAATACAGGAATTGCAGCAGAACAACAACAACAGAACGCTGCAAAACGCAGCTAAAATGCGACAATTTCTTCGCTTTTTTCGTGATTTCCAACAGATGGAAAGCAAACACAAAACATTTTTTCGCAAGATTACTTATTTTTAGATCAAACGTTGCTGATATTGATATAAAACGTGAACAAATTACGTAGAATGGGCCTGTGGGAGACCATTGGTATATATTTTTCCACATGACATGGAACATAAAACGGGATATTTTACATCGCTGGAAACGTGTGAAAATTGAAATCAGTCCATGGGTTAAAGACCTACGCCATTACAAATCTGTTATGGGTCAGAGAGAGAAAATTCCCCACAAGTCTATGGGGGAAAGAGTTAATGTGGATTTTGGACAATTCCAAAGAATGTATCGGAGCTGTTGTTGTGGAGGATGAAATGGAGCTGTCATTATTATGGACAGTACCAAAGGATGAACCAGAGCTGTTGATGTGAATTATGAGAAGTTCCATGTGAATTTATTGAGCAATACCATGGACTGGAACTGTTAATGGAAGATTGTGAACAAGCTATACATGCAAACTTTCACCCGTAGGACAGGGATTCATAGAAGTCGCCTTTTAGAGCCGGTTATCGGTCCTAAAAAAAATTGAGAAACTCAATTTGTGTGGGAAAAAAATAATGAAAACTGAATTTGTGACCAATTGTGACCAATAATTTAGAGAAACTGAATTTCAACCGAGACGAAAAACTCAATTTGAGCTAATTAAAACTGAATATGAATTGCGTAACTTACTGTTCAATATTTATTTTTTGGCGGAGAAAACCGCAGCTCGACACGGAGCTAAACAACCCACCATTTTATGGAAATTCACATGACTGTCATATCTAGCTCAGGTGCCCTTGGAAATTGCTTAGTTGCGAGGTTACGAAGGGTTCCCGAAAGACTTACTCGCGAGACTTTTACAAGTAAAGAATCAATACAGAGTTCTTTCCAGTTGCTGGGATAAAGTCGATGCTCTGGATGCTTTCATCATCAAGAAATTCTACGTTTTGAATGACAGGTGATGTATCAGTCTATACGACTTAATACTTAAAACTGACTGCTTGAAGTTTATTACTGACAACTCAAAACTTAACAACTGGAAGTGAATGGTCTGGATTGAGAATTTGTTTGAAAATGAAAGTTCACACGCATCAACAATGACAACAAGACTTGTAGACAACACTGCAGCGCATTGTCATTTGACGATCTAAGTATTTCATTTTCTATGAGTTGATTCGTTTATTGAATAAATTGTTCTGCCTCGATAGTTTAGAATTTTTCTTGTTTTTTTTCAGATCTTTGAATAAAGTTGTAATTTTGTTAACAGGTTAGGGCAAGTTGCTCATTGAGCTATTGTAGGCTGATCTAACTAAAATTCTCCCAGAAACTCTCGCTAAACAAGAGCAGAGAGCAATTGGTTGAAAACGGCTGTTGGTAACCAGCTAATGAACGTCTTTAGTTGTTATCCATAAATTTGTTTAGTTACAGAAAACAATAGATTGGGTGTTCCATCAGCTGTCAATGACCTGCCCGACTGGGGTACGGATTCCTATGCTATAACATTGTCTGGCACTGGTTTTTCTCCATAAATTGATTTATTTAAAGCACTTTATCTGTATATCGTAATGTTAAAAATTTGAGTAGGTCTAGAAAACTTGATTTCAAAGTTATTTTCCACAACTTCTGACTATTGTCTGAGAAATGAGAATGTTATCTAGCTGCAGTTTCATGCAAATGCAAAAAAAAAGCCAACAGAACACATTGATCAGGTGAACAAAATTGTTTATTTCTATGAAATCACAATCATGATTAAATTGTACATGTATGTGGTATATAATGCAACTGGTCCTAAAAATATTATTAACTCATTCAGTACCGAGCCTCATTTCTGGCCTCAGTACCAGTAGCTCCACAGCTGAGTCTCAATGTGTGCAGTGCACAAATGTCCATCACAGAAGCTGTCGACCAAAAGTTCATTTCAAATATATTTTGTTTATGAAAGTGAATAAAATTTGAAACTTTATATCTCCATGAAATACACAAGCATCAGAAATTGTGTTTGTGTTATTTTTATAATTATATACATGAAATTATGCATGCAGATTTCATGAAAATGTTTTTATCTGTTTGAAAAAAATGTTTCAACAAAAATAACATCGAAATTGTCATGGTCTGGTTTCAGATGTACGTAATCTCTGGCTGGTAAAATTTATAGCTGATTGTAGTATCCATTCCCTGGATAAAGATGATAATTTCCTCATTTTATTTCATCCACATATAACTTATAAATTAAAGTTTTTATCTGGTAGAAATTCCGTTGATAGTTATTATATTACGCGCAAAATAATGAAGCAGAAGGGTTTTTTTCTCGTCTGATTCAATCGCGTCCGTGCTCCGTTTCCCTGAACCGATTTCAATGAATGACGTATCATTGTAAAGCCCATTCATTCAGCTTTCTTCTCGTAGTACAATCTCCATCGGATGGCCAGTGAAACGAAAGATTTGATTGGATTGAAAACAGTGTTCACGAAATGATCTTTCTGATAAGCCCGCTGTTTTGGGCAAGTGGATTGGATAAGAGCGTTCACATCACAAGGCGATTGCCTCATTCATCGCGGGTTTGTTTGGAGAAATAAAAACAGAAAAGATGGTGCGAAATTCTGACAAGTTGGTGTCGGACAATAGCGAAATATTTGGGAAATAAATTTACCAAACGTATACGATCGTAGGAATTCTCAACAATGGATATATACCTGTACCTTGACAGAAAATTTGACAGAAAATATCTCGTGAATTCGTCAGATTTCTCAAGGAATCAGATGCCACTTCAAGGTATTTGAACATTTGCAAATGTCGGCCAAAACTGCGCGATTTTCTCACAGATCTCTTCTCGGAATATAGTTTTATTTCGTTATATTTTTCATTCAATACGAAAATGCTTTATATATAATCGGATAGATAGCGATCTTATGTTTCGATATATGTATGGTTTACGTGATATTTCTTCCTGAATAGACCAGGAAAACAAGAATTCCAACAGCCGTGTATACGGCCGACTTCATTTTGGAAATTTTCGTGATTTTATTTTTTATCTGCGTTTTCAAACAACGATCTTGAAATAATTTTTCTGTTAGTCAAATCCAATTTCGGAAATTGTTACGAGAGAAAATAAGCTTCGTAAATATATAGGCCTTTAATTACATTTGACAATGCTTAGATATGAAAATTCTATTTTCCCACGACAGTTATGTTTTGCGCCATATGGCGTCGATGGGGTTGAGGAGGGCCCAGATCTGTGACGCCAAATGGCTCTTACGGTACCGAATGAGTTAAACTCAATTTGCACCCCTAAAAGCACGCTAAATACTCAATTTGCTGGGTGAAAAACTCAACTTGACCATTAAGGGTCCTAAACAAAATGACTTCTATGAATCCCTGTAGGACATTATTTGATGTTAGGAATACCGCCCCAAATCCCAGTGGAAACCATACCATTGACATGGGCATGCACCAGGATTTCTTGAGGGTGTTGTTCCTTGGGCTTTACAGGGATGTCATTAGAACGTGGTAGGCATCTCTTTTTGGCCCTCTACTATGACAAAAACAGCCCAAAACAACCACCTACTTTCCATAAAATTCCTATACTTGTAACATTAAATGTTGCTTCTTGTGGCCGCCTACTTCCATGCCTTCCACCTGCTACTTCAAAACTTAGTGATATCCCTGGCTTAGTTATTAGAGAGCCCAGTATTGTGCTGTCCAACACAGGAAAATAGTATAAAGTTGGGTGCTGTGAGGGCCGGGTCATTCGCATCCAATGTCCCCCGGATTATAAATTTGGAATGGGAAATTCTGGGGTGTATTTCTGATTATTGTTTTCCAAATTTTCTTGATAAGTATTTTTATCTCTATGGCTTGAAAATAAAATAATGGAAAAAAAATAATAAAAATAATAATTACCCCCCTCCCCCTCCCAAGTATATACCTTACACTAGAAGGGTTGTACAGTACACCCAAGAATTAAACTGGTCAAATTCGCGAAGGATAGCCGAAAGATGTTGCGAACGATTCGCCAGTACCTCTCACCATACCTTTCGCGAGAAAATGTCAGAATTGAACCTTTCGCGAAAGGAATACGCGAACGATGTTGGAGGAAATACATGTCGTAAAATGTTTATATTCTTGTCTTGTCAACTATTTATTTTTCATTTGCTGGTGTGTTTTGTTTTTAATGGCATTAATTAGGTCCGTATACCTAATTTTGCAAATGAATTGCAACTATAAAATCACGACGACGTACCGGTTTTCCTCGTCAGTCCATGATGCAAGCCGTGATTCACACAAAATCGAGATCGTAAAATCGGGAGCTGTATCACCGTATTCATCTAGTCAAAAAGTTGCATAATCTGCCCCTTATTTGAGTTCATTGTGCTGTATGGCTTGTTTTTGTAACTGAAATCTTTCACATCCAAAAGTTTTCATCTTTAACGGAATGGTTTATACTATGCATTTATATTGCAGTGGCAGAGAGTGGCATTTTGTTTCAAGATAATGATTCAAATCAACGAGATATGATATACTTCTAGAGGAGAACTGGTGTGATTGTTTAGGCATTTTTTTTTTCTTTCTAAGACTTGAATTTGAAATTCCCCCGACTCAATTTGAAACGAAAGTGTTAAATTTTCCTTGAATTGCATTTTTTTTTTGCAGAAAATGTATCATACGAGAATGAAATTTGCAATTCCCGAAAATGTTGTGCATGCAAGGATACCAAACGGCCGTAAATTCAAGACGGCCATAATATTAATAAATACCAAGCTGAACCGTAAACCAGTCAATGCTCTAGACAACCAGATCATGATTGATTGCAGCTCTCGTCTTGCACACGTGAAACTTCTTTATTTAGACAATTTGTACGTTTGCTTTTGATGTATTTTCAATCCTTGGTATCGCTGGACATTTCACTTTTTATTTCGTGTTGAAACGAAACGGTACAGATGTAGCCGAAAAATGATGACGGCTGACTGCTGGCACACGTCTCTCTGCTGCGCAGTTCTGTCGGGCGTTGTAGCTGTCATCCCTCGTGGTCGTTTGGAAACTTCCACCCGGTCGTATTAATCGCAAACACATACTTTCTAGCATAAAGAAATGCATTGGATGGTTCCCGACGAATTGAATTGGAAGCGTTCACTAAAACTAGGAAAGTGAGGCACAAAACTTTTAGCTGTGCCGTATTCGATACGCACATGGCCTTTTCAACAACAACAACGACAACGTGAGTGGAGATTTTCTTTTGTTTTGTAGACTGTATTTTCTGCCTATTTCGTTCCTGAAACTCAATTTTGTTGCAGGAAATTCTTGCTGGGTGAAATCGAGAATAGTGGTCCTAAAACATATGCAATTGTACCCCGAATAAGAAGATCCAACACTCCCGCATTTGTTGCCATCTTGTCTTGTCAAATGCGGATCGCTTTACATCAGTTACGATCGTGACCTATCTTTCGCGAAAGGTATTTACCTTTCGTGAAAGCTATGAAATAAATATGAAATCATCGTAAGTTATTATCAACCTTTCGCAAATGCTTTCGCGAACGTTTCGCGAATGTTTCGCGAAAGATGAACCCAACGTTTCGCGAGCAGTGACCAGTTTAATTCTTGGGCGTACTGTACATTGACATCCCCAGATGGACGATCATATTAAATGTGTTGCAGAAAACAAACGCACAAATCAGATTCCATGAGGATAGTGTCATTTGATACATGTAGTTGTTGTTTTTTTGTCTGCAACAACAGAAATGCTAAAAAGAGTTTTTTAGACAGTTGCTTGGATACCCCGCCATTCTAAACCCACAATGGAATACAATACATTCAATCATTTCATACCTAATCTATCACATTGACCCTTTTTGTGGGAAGCCCACTGATCATCTTGATGGATCGAGGTCCTACCAGACCTAAATAGGACCTTCTATAAATGTAACTCAATGGGCTGTATGTAAATTAAATTCATTGAAAATTCCAATACTGTACCAGCCATGACAGTCAAGCTGAAGGCGATGGAGAGTGCTCTCTTGAAATTTTGGCCTTTGGTTTGACTGTCATGACTGGCGCTGGGCCCATCAGCTAGACATTGAATTGGTCTGAGAAATGTCCAAATATTTGTCATCTGTTTTTTGTTCTTTTGTAAGTATAAATAACAAATTAATCAAGTAGTTGAAAAATTAGCCTTGTTTTTCGTCACAATTCACAGGAATCCAAATAGATTATTGCAACTCAGCTCTACAGGAGACTTCAAATTTGGTATACAGGACTGTTGGGTGGTCATCGAATTTGGGTAATTTGTGATGAATCTTGCGTTTTCCATGTCAACGTCACGAAAAATTTGTCAACAATTCTTGTTGACAATTCAACAATTCAAACCGTTGCTTCTAGAGACTTCAAATTTGGTATGCAGGATTGTTGAGTGGTCAACCACAAGCCTATTGAATCTGGACCCGATTGGTTGGAAACTTTGGTGGCCATCTTTAATTTATGCGAAACCGTCACAGCTTTCTCGCTACCAAGATATCTTTAGAACGACTTAGCCTAGGCACACCAAACTTGCCATGCACATCCATATGCTCGTGACCCAGAACCCTGTTAAATCTGGACCCGGTTGGGTGGATACTTTGGCGACCACCTTTATGTGAAACCATGAATCTTGTGTATCTCGGAAACCATTTCGCTGTTCAGTGTGAAACTTGGTACAGATTATCGATACATCAAGAAGGAATGACCAAACCAGTTTCCCTGATTGGCTGACATGGCTGAAAGCCTTGGTGGCCATCTTTAATTGATGCAGAATCTTTAATGATGTATTTCTCTGATACCATTGAAGTGTTTTATATGAAACTTGCGGTATACAGCATCAATGTATCAAGAGACTTGCAATGAATAACCACATAAGTTCTTCTGAGAGGCGGAAAGGATGGCCGGCCATTTTTAATTTATGCAAAATCTCGGATACCGTTCAAGTGCTCGATGTAAAATTTGGTAAACATCATCGATGCATGAAGAGACTTATGATGAATGACAGAACTGGTTTCTCTGATTGGGCGGAAATTTTTTTGGCGGTCATCTTTATAATTTATGCAAAATGTTTAATGATGTATATCTCTGATACCATTTAAGTGTACTATATGAAACTTGGTATACAGCATCGATGTATCAAGAGACTCAATGAATAACCACATCAGTTCCTCTGAATGACGGGAAGGATAAGGAGCCATCTTTAATTTATTCAAAATCATTAATGATCTCTATCTCTGATACCGTTCAAGTGCTCGATGTAAAATTTGATATACATCATTTGCATCAAGAGAATTACGATGAATGACATAACTGGTTTCTCTGATTGGTCGGAAACCTTGGCGACCATTTTAATTTATGCAAAATCAATAATGATCTATATCTGATACCATTTTAGTGCTTCATATGAAACTATAAATCATTGATACATCAAGAAACTTACAATTAATGACAACCAATTTCTCTGATTAGGTGGAAAACTTGACTGTCATCTTTAATTTCTGCAAAGTCTATACCTCTGGTACTGTTCAAGTGTTTAATGCAAGACTTTTTATACATCATCAGTACATCAATAGACTAAAAATGAATCGTTTTCTCTGATTGGATGGAAACCTTGGCAGCTGTTTTCAATTTATGTAAAATTATTGATGAGAAATATATCCTTTGATACTGTTCAAGTGTTCAGTATGCTTGGTATACGGTAATGACTGCCGGTTTCTCTGATTGGACGGAATCTGATTGCAAGTTTTTTTTATAATCTGTATATTTGTCACTTGACAGCTTGATGTTCCTGATGTTTTCAAAGTAGTATGGTTCAAATTGAATAGATTGTGAATGGCTGGCACCCAGAGCCGAGGGGTTTTAGATGCGCAGCTTCGTATTCCTATCAAAAACTCTATATTACTTGGCTCCCACTGAAAATCGGAAGACTTTTATTATTGTTCAGATTATTATTAGGGTTCAAAGCAAGAATGGCTTGAAGCCTTTTTTTTTTGTTCAGAATATTTTTGTTCTTCCACCATATTTTTCGCACATAATATGTCAAATTATTTATTATAGTTCTCCAACATCCTACACTGAATTTATCACATTATAATCTTTTACAAGCGACTGCTAAAGCATCTTCTGCATTCAGCCAAATCGTTCAGGCTTTTACATATATGCATTTTCCATTCATTGTGTACCAATATACACTGACTAAAACTGTCTGGCTGAGGGGTTTTGCACCTTTTAGTTGCTGCCTCATGTTTTTAATGTTGAGTCCTACCAGCATATCACACATAAAAAGAGAGGTCACAAAAAGTCAACACATAAAACAACCATAAATGTAACCAATAACTGAGTGATGATTTGTGATTTTGTTCATCAAAAATTAACTGGAACACATCTCCAACCATCTAGGACCCCTGGTACACTAGACCGTCACTGAAGTGATGGGATAGACCCCACCCCAAATCAAATAATGCTTCCCACGATGTACACCTGCCAATCAGTCCCAAATTGTAACTGTGATGGCTGTCCAGGGTAGAACTGGAGCATGATGATTCACTGTTAATGACAAATTTTAACCTCCTGAAATCCTTTCTTTTCACCTTGAATGAAGTTAGATTATGGTATGGATGTATTTATATGAGAATATTGTACTTAATACTCATGCCTGGTTTATGTATTCACAGAGATGGTTGTGTGAGTGATACCAGTCGTCGTGACAGCAGTAGAAATGTTGATGATGAGATAGGAGTCAGCCCTATGCAGTCTCCGATCTCATCCACGTCTATGGCGGCCATCGGCCCCGGCGTTCAGGCCGCCTTGGCAGGTGCATGTACCTCCTCCTGCTTGCTTCCCGAGGAGAGGATGCACATGAATGGGTCAGAGTCGAGTGTTGAGACAGAGGCGGGCTCCAGTCTGCAGAGTCTAGACTCCACGTTGTTCGACCCAACAAAAGTTTGTAAAGAGGAACATATTCCAGGTGAGCTGTTGTGAACATTTGATGAACAATAATGTTGTTGACTGTTCATGGATATGGGCTGTCCATTATGAAATCATTTCTAACATCAGCTGACAAATGTCCAGTAATACAGTAAACATAAAATAAGTGATATATATATATAGTTTATATTATCAAGTATATTGTCCTGTAATGACTCGGATCATGCCGATAAGAGCACAGAGCTGTCGATTAGTCAGAATTGAGACCATCTGATTGTCATACTCCTTGTTGTCATCCATTAAGTTTTCATATTTCTAATTGAAAAACTTTATTTCATGCACCAAACTCTGACTAGGCATAATTTATTGAAAATATATGAACATGGGATCATTTTCTACAAGAGACAAGTGGTTGAATTCTCTGTTTGACTAATAAGCATTGCCAAACTCATTAATTGTTTCACAATCATTAGTGATGTCATAGTTCTCTGTTGTGTATATAGTTGAGCTAGTCTGTAGGCCCATGTACCTGTCAGGTGATGCTCTTCTATATTACCAGGTAGTAGTACAGTAAGCGGGGTGACGTCCAGGCAGTGCCAGGTGTGTAACGATGGGGCCTCAGGCTTTCACTATGGGGTCTGGTCTTGTGAGGGCTGTAAGGCCTTCTTCAAAAGAAGTATACAAGGTAAGTACTAACCATGTTTTGCTAGGGTCTCAGAAAGTTTCCGTTCTATTGGGTACTGGGTACCATCTCCACTGTTATATTTTGAAAATATTGACTAGTTTTGATGGGAATATGCCAGGCCCTAATCTAGCCCCTTTCAGCGTATTCAGACACTGCCATTGGCTTCCAGTGCCCTTGCCGCTGGCAAAAAAAAAAAAATGATTACCCAGTTTTCGTCAGCTTCACTACTGTCATGTAAATGTATAGTTGTTTGATGACGGTTGTTAGTTACTCCAATAATGTTCTTGAGTACAATTCTGCTCACAATTAGAGGGAAAAACGTTTATTTCTTGTGTATTCTGCAGCTAAAATCAGTTGGCAGTTGGCAGCAAGAGAGAAAGAACGGGGTGACCTCTGTTGTAATTATCTCCCCTTGATGTATATTCCAAGGGGGTGGAAAATGCAGTTTGAATGTTTAATATACACGGGTCCACATGACTGGGAATTTGCAGTTTTACCTCATTACTATTGATTCAGGGATAAACTCTAATAAATAAAATAATGTTTTTTATAAAGTACATGTAGAATGGTACATCAGCCTGCACCGTTATAAAGTACATGTAGAATGGTACATCAGCCTGCACCGTTATAAAGTACATGTAGAATGGTACATCAGCCTGCACCGTTATAAAGTACATGTACAATGGTACATCAGCCTGCACCGTTATAAAGTACATGTAGAATGGTACATCAGCCTGCACCGTTATAAAGTACATGTAGAATGGTACATCAGCCTGCACCATTATAAAGTACATGTAGAATGGTACATCAGCCTGCACCGTTATAAAGTACATGTAGAATGGTACATCAGCCTGCACCGTTATAAAGTACATGTAGAATGGTACATCAGCCTGCACCGTTATAAAGTACATGTACAATGGTACATCAGCCTGCACCGTTATAAAGTACATGTAGAATGGTACATCAGCCTGCACCGTTATAAAGTACATGTAGAATGGTACATCAGCCTGCACGTTATAAAGTACATGTAGAATGGTACATCAGCCTGCACCGTTATAAAGTACATGTAGAATGGTACATCAGCCTGCACCGTTATAAAGTACATGTAGAATGGTACATCAGCCTGCACCGTTATAAAGTACATGTAGAATGGTACATCAGCCTGCACCGTTATAAAGTACATGTAGAATGGTACATCAGCCTGCACCGTTATAAAGTACATGTAGAATGGTACATCAGCCTGCACCGTTATAAAGTACATGTAGAATGGTACATCAGCCTGCACCGTTATAAAGTACATGTAGAATGGTACATCAGCCTGCACCGTTATAAAGTACATGTAGAATGGTACATCAGCCTGCACCGTTATAAAGTACATGTAGAATGGTACATCAGCCTGCACCGTTATAAAAGTACATGTAGAATGGTACATCAGCCTGCACCGTTATAAAGTACATGTAGAATGGTACATCAGCCTGCACCTTATAAAGTACATGTAGAATGGTACATCAGCCTGCACCGTTATAGCCTGGTACATCAGCCTAGTACATGTAGAATGGTACATCATTCACCGTTATAAAGTACATGTAGAATGGTACATCAGCCTGCACCGTTATAAAGTACATGTACAATGGTACATCAGCCTGCACCGTTATAAAGTACATGTAGAATGGTACATCAGCCTGCACCGTTATAAAGTACATGTAGAATGGTACATCAGCCTGCACCGTTATAAAGTACATGTAGAATGGTACATCAGCCTGCACCGTTATAAAGTACATGTACAATGGTACATCAGCCTGCACCGTTATAAAGTACATGTAGAATGGTACATCAGCCTGCACCGTTATAAAGTACATGTAGAATGGTACATCAGCCTGCACCGTTATAAAGTACATGTAGAATGGTACATCAGCCTGCACCGTTATAAAGTACATGTAGAATGGTACATCAGCCTGCACCGTTATAAAGTACATGTAGAATGGTACATCAGCCTGCACCGTTTGAGTCATCAAACTGAAATTTTGTGGCTATGTTCTTACCAATGATTCGATGATCTGTTCAAGTTTTGTTGGTTTTTGATTATTTTTTTGACAAATTACAAGGACATCTGGATATTTCTTACCCATTTCTTCCAGCTGGAGTGATCTCGTGAGCAAAATACAGCCTAAACCACAAAGCTTAATCATTCTGGGTTTTTTGTCAGTCATTTATTATCAAAGATAAGTCTGGGAATTTTGATATTATTGGAGAGTGAAGAATGAGCATGCCATTTTATTGCAAAGACTAATTCTGTATTCACACTGATATAACGGTTTCCTTATCAGGTCCTTCAGATATCATGTTTCGTAGAGAAAACTAGTCTGTCCCTACTCATCAAAATCTAGCTGTGACCTAACCAGGCAGCATATTGGTCGAATGATTTAATTGAACAAAACAGATCCCTACATGTATCTCTTAATGGTGACAATTAGGACTCCAATCTTCCTTTTGAAGACACGTATTTATTGTTGGGTGTAAATGTACTGGGTTCAATATAATATTACATCATGAGAGTATGCATGCATCTCTTCATGTATAGTATTTCCTGACCATCTATATCAGTCCCAGTACAAGTGCTCTGGTTACATCGGGTCAGGGACAATTTAATGTGGTTGCTCCAAAAATGTGCAGTCAACAATCCTGCATTAATGGAAACTGAATGAGAACATTCTCAGTCTCGTACAGTTAATGAGCAGTTCAGGGGTTCAGGCGAACCCGTCCCCACTGCTTGAACCCTTCTTCAGGAATATGCCCTTGAGTTAAAATAATCTTTTCTTATTCAAATGCCATTTTCAGATTGTGGTGAATCTTCCCCATGTGCCCCCTTTTCTTCATTCGCATGTCATCAAATTGTATATATCCTGCTGTCAGCTACATGTATATCCCCAAAGCACACATCTTTTGTGCGCATGGTTCTCGGCCAGTGGACAGCATTCCAAGTTGTTACAAAATGAAATGGGCTCAGAATGGCACAGCTAAACAGGACATGGTAATGTGATCTTTTCAAATAGTTTTGGCCTCGGGGTATTGTCGTCGCCATGTACGTCCATCCGTACGTCCGTCCATTACCGCATTTTAGGCAAAACCGCTTGAGACACAACCACCAAATTTTCAACACTTATTAATATAGTGCTAAATCAGACGCCTATCGAAAATGGCTTCCCTCAGCCCATATTTTACAGAGTTCTCCCCCTTTACAGATTTATTAATTTCTATTTCTGTCCTATATGCCGGAATGTAACCAACTATATCTGCAGAACTGTGTTCAGTATAGCTACTATATTTTGGAAACTTATTTATATTGTTGTATTCTACAAGCCAACAAAGGATTACTCGCCTCGGCTTATGGAGTTATGCCCCTTTCGGATGTAATAATCTCCGATTTTGCTATCTGTAGTTGAATGTACAAGTTATATCTGCAGATCCGTGTTCGGTACAGCTTATTCATGTCGGTTCTTATTTTACAGAAGTGCTAAGTCAGACGACTATCGAAAGTGGCGCCCCTCGGCTCATACTTTACAGAGTTATGCCCCTTTACTGATATATTAATTTCTATTTCTGTCCTATATGCCTGAATGTAACCAACTATATCTGCAGAACTGTGTTCGGTATAGCTACTATATTTTGGAAACTTATTATTGTATTCTACAAGCCAACAAAGGATTACTCGCCTTTGGTTATGGAGTTATGCCCCTTTCGGATGTAATAATCTCCGATTTTGTTATCTGTAGCTGAATGTACAAGTTATATCTGCAGATCTGTGTTCGGTACAGCTTATTTGTCTCGGTTCTTATTTTACAGAGTGCTAAGTCAGATGCCTATCGAAAGTGGCACCCCTCAACCCATATTTTACAAAGTTATGCCCCTTTACAGATATATAATTTTTCTATTTCTGTCCAATATGCCTGAATATAACCAACTACCGGTATATCTTGATCATCCCACATCCCACGTCTCAATCACTTGGGGAAAGCCGAGGGGTTTTGATTAGATCAATCTCATGTTATCCTTCAGCCCGGCCATCATCCATCTAGTAACTGTTTCTATAGTCCAGTTCATATGTTGGTTACTAGTGGTTGGACAACTCTGAACCTTGCATGGAAGATGCTTAGTACCTTGATTATGTGTCAGTTTTTTCACATGTTTCCCTGATTTTCCACAGAGTTGTGGCCTTGATCCCGTCTGTCAGTAATTTCTTGTCCGGAGGATATTTTGGTTACTACTTGATGAATGACTTAAAAAACTTTGACGCATATGGCTATGATGGTAGGCTACTTGGGGACATTCCGTCCTCGCAGGTCAAATCATGTTCCTAGCCACTGTTATATGGAGAGATTTAGGATGGTACAAACCCTGACAATGGGAGAACACCTCTTCTCATAAACAATAACCTTTTGAAAGGGCATTGAACCAACCCTCAAGATATCCTGGCTCCAGCTCTGATTCCTTATGACTTTGTACACCAGATCTCCTGTCTTACCAGAACATTGACAGTATATTATTGATATTATAGGTACTAGTATCCATAGACTGAGTCAGGCCATCAATATACTCTATCTAGACTGCCATAGAAATGCTCAGGTTTTGTGCAGTGTGATCCAGCTTAGGGCTGCTCTAGCGAAATGACATAAGGCTGCATGCATTGCCAGCAACTGTCTGATTTCCATGTCTATTTATAGAACTAGGAACATTAAATAACTGGGAGTTCAGCAGTACCTGTAGTTATACCATTTGTCCTACTTTACAAGGTGAATGATTAAATAGTTTCAGGCCTTTCAGACTTCAATTTGTCCGTAAAGCAGATTGAAACCTTTTTGATGTGAGACGAGTCTGTATGTCAGGGATAGACTGCAAGTTAATTATGTTCATGTCAAACAGCAAGGTGTATATTGACAAGGATACATGGACAGGCAGAGTGATTAGACCAGCTGCCACGATATGATATTGATGGTTTACAGTGTCTGCTTCCATTTTTTGCTTGTATAATATTACATGAGCTCCTGCACTACATCATGGCCATGACATACTTTGTCAACATGTGACCTACATCGAATATTCATGCATGCGCACATCAGATCTGCTCTCAGTTGTCCAGATAAAAAACAATATTTTTGTTATGTCATTTCAGATACAACCCTAGTGACAATTACTTCATCACATTTCCCCCTAAATTAAAGGGAAGGATTGGTAATTCAGCAATGTACTGACCGTGTCTGGATTATTTATATTTTCATTGATGCCAGAAAAATTGGAATTAATGTAGGAAATATCGCATAAATATATATACTAACCCCATTCGGAAAGTAGGTAACATTTATAATGAGTTATTTTTAGGGTGTCACTTTCTTGGTAAATTACAATTACTTTTGCTGTATGGGTCAGTCCCGTGCGAGACTTAAACCTGCACTCTCCGAGTTTCTCACCACACTGACGCCAGCAGTAAATGGAAGCACACTAAACACATGAGCTACCTCAGATTCTACATAAGAGGAAGATTGGAAATAAGAATATAGATTACGCATATTTCCCGTCTGACAGACTGAATAATGACACTGAATTATTCAGATATTATAGAAACTAATGCCATTTAGAAAGTAGGTAACATTTTTATCCAATTGTGCTTTACCAAGAAAGTGTAAATCCTGAAAATAATTGGGTATAAATGTTACCTACTCTCTATTATGGCATTATGGCATCGCCAGTAGTAATGAGTGAGTGAGTGAGTGAGTGAGTGAGTGACTATGATTTAACGTTGCTTAGTTTGAAATATAGTTGAAAGTGAAGTTAAATCATATTCACTCGCTATACTGCTGGCGATTTGGTGTCAAACTCATCACGGGTGCAGGTTCAAGTCATGCACTCTTTCAAGAAAGTGTTGCATAAGCAATTGTGTTGGAAAACTTAACTGAATGGCAAAAAAATATATAAGATAAAAAAAGAAACTGTCACCCTAAAAATAATTGGATATATACATGTAAGTAGTAGATATACACTGGCCTGCTTCCATCCCACTCGAACAGATTTTCGCACGCCCACTGACTTGAGATACATAAGCTATTCACATGCTCCATATAGATATACATGTATATATATTATAGGAAAGCAAATTTCTCTGGAATTATAAATATGTGAATGTATTGGTCATGAGTTAATGAGAGTAAAGTTATTCAAATTTAAATGTTTCATGTCATTGAAAATGAGCCTCCATTTTCATATGTTCATTTTTCAAGAAGTTACTTTCCTATTCAACTGTTAACGTTGCTGAATAGAACAACCCTTCAACAATACATCGGTGCCTCACTCTTCCAAAATTTGGCCCAGATCTTTTTCTGTGGAATTTTATGTGTTTTCAATTGAAAAACATTGAATAAAATGATGTGATGGCCACCCTTTGAACATTTGAATATCTCAGCAACCAGAGAAACATATAGATAACTAAGGCACTACTCTTTTCTTTCCCCTGACCAATACTTTCCAAGAAATAAACGGTTTAACTTATGAAACTAAAGAGATCTATTAAAAGAATAAAACTGATAAACAAATTAGAGTATATAGTGATGAGCAGTGCTGGTTTGACACAAGTGTTAATTAATTGCCAGCTTACAGAGTGTGAACAGGTGAAAATTTGACCACTTAATATTTTGAAGGCTAAAATTGCACCTAAGCAAAGGTGTATTCATCAGATTAATCTGGCCTAGGAGCCCTTAATCAGGTTAGGGAAAACCTCTCTCTAAAAATGGAGGTAAAAAAGGTCATTTTTGTCCAATAAATTCAATGATATATCGAAGATAGAAAAAACAAATTGTCGTCTATCTAATTTGCATAAGAATAGACGACATGTTTTGTTCTCTGTTAACAATTCGACTATGCACACTTTCATTGGAAAACCACTGTTCCGGCATGTAACAATATTTAAAGTAAGTTGCCTGAAGATTTTGTAGCGTTATGATGAATAAGTCAGAAGTTATCAAGCTAAAATGACACTTTTTTTACCTCCATTTTTGGAGAGAGGTTTTCTCTAACCTGTTAATGTCCATCCATGCGAACTGAGAGAGAGGGTGAGAATTAAATTGAATGTGGGGTACATTCAGCAATAGTACAGCTTGTAAGCTGGGATACAGTCATGAACAATATAGCATAATACTGAACACTACATGTAGATGTACATGTAAATAAACAGGAGTTAATTGCTCGACCTTTGTGCTTCCCTATATCTCCACCTACTGAAGACTTGGGCATTCTCTTCTATTCACTCATATCTAGTCTCCATGTAAACTGTGGCACTCAAACTTTAGTCTGTCTTAGTTACAGTATATTCAATTTGTGAGGTGAGTGGAATAAGGCTTATAGCCTCAACATTACCTGCAGAAACAGATACAGATATAAAGATACAGATTGGATTGTTGAATAATTTGGTATTGGCAGGTCTATCATGTCTATAGGGGAGGGCCTGCAGGGCTATAGGGGAGGGCCGGCAGGTCTGTAGCGGAGGGCCGGCACATGCTTAACATTATAGCTATCAGATTGTTTCAGCCCTGGGATTTAATTGATATTTTGTATCAATTTATGTTTTATAGGTCCTGTTGATTACATATGCCCAGCAACGAATAATTGTACAATAGACAAACACAGAAGAAAAAGCTGTCAGGCATGTCGGTTAAGGAAATGCTATGAAGTGGGCATGAATAAAGGCAGTAAGTACAATAATTTTACAGATTAATATCAAATTTTAAATGATTAAGTTGTATACACTGTCTTCATTCCCTATCAGAGAAAACGTTTGGTCACACTTCCTGCTTACTCGCTACAACAAATCCCCTATCTTACAACATGCATGGCTGTCCCGTTTGGTAGAATATGAGCAGAAAACTGTGAACTAACATGACTAAACTGGACCAGCTTGTATGTTGTAAGATAGGGGATGTGACATAGCGAGTAAGTGAGAAGTGTGACCAAACTTTTTCGATGGTAGGGAATCTAGAGTGGTATAACCCCTACCCGATGTCATGAAGTAACTTGATCATAATACATGAACTGTGAGTATTATACATGTGGGCTTTATTTCTCATAGCTGAATATTTCCTTCATGTACAGCAAAAGTGAAATATTTCATTCTTCATCAGTCACTCGTACGAAGCCAGTATGCCGATAACTTATGTTTGTCATTATTGATGCCAATATTTTATATGAGTTATTCCTTCTTTTTAGCAAGTCAGCGGAAGGAGCGGCGTAGTAGTAGTAGTGCTAGTACACCAGGCAGTCGGCCACGGAAACGACCACGACAAGACAGCATGTCAATGACAAATGGAACCAAGGTATGTCAATCCCTTTACTCGGTGTACAGCGAGTGTTGACATAGTGTTGATCTGCTAAAGCCTTCTCACCGATTATTTCCGGTATACCAGGATAACGAGAGTGCGTACCCATACAACCATTCCCGGTAGACCGGGATAACGAGAGTGCGTACCCATACGACCATTCCCGGTATACCAGGATAACGAGAGTGCATACCCATACAACCATTCCAGGTAGACCGGGATACCATTAAACCTGTTGGCCATCACGATGGGTACAGCACTGTTATTTATTTTTTGCATTTGCATGTTCAACAAAATAAATCGGAGCGAAAAATGAATTTTTCCTGCCTACTGTGTGAGGGGGATGTTGGCAGCAAGCCGCAAAAATGAAAAAAATCATCAAAAACCTCATCTTAATTAACTCCTGTATTTTTGAAGTTACCCGACTGGTAAAGTGTGTTGAATATTCCCCAGATGATTAAAACTGCCAACGATGACCGGCAAAGTTTATTTCCATATTTTTACCAGTCTTGAGCCACAAAGTTTGTCAAACAATTTTCCATTTCGTCCAAGATGGAAACCTCCGCCAGTCGACGAGCCATTCGGTATGCGTAATTTTGCCCACGTGACCTCTATCGGCCAACAGATAGAAGACAAGCGTAGACAGTGACTTTAAGGATGAAATTACGCCATTTTAATCCAATCGTATCATCCATTTTATTTTCACCATCTGTCCCGATGTCAGAAATAGAAAGGGGAAAGTCACACTTTCCAATGAGAGGTCAAACATTGCAAATGGCCGAGTGAAACTCGAAATAAACTCTGTCAAATGCGGTCAAAAAAAGACGATTTTATTTATTTTGCTATAAAACTGGAGCAAATAACACTGAAGTGTGCATTGTGGAGACAGGGTTCCTTTGTGTTTCTACAAATCTCAGAAGCAAACACAATTTCTAGCCTTCCGAAGACAACATATACAAATTTTAACAGTTCTTAGGAAAATGATTGTCAGCAGGTCACTTTTGTCAGGGAAAATAATTAGTGAGGGTTAACATGCTTCAAGAGAATCCAGCAGCAGTTCTAGTCATTCAATTGTTATGAACGATTGACATCATATAAGAAACCAACAATAGTAGTTATTGTCCCCCGATGCCTGAAGAGCTAAAGGGGACTATAGTATCGGGGTCCGTCCATCTGTCCGGGCATCCATCCGACTTCCTTTTCGACAGTAACTTCTGAAAAACTGAACAGATTCTTTTCAAATTTGGTATGTGGGTACCTCGCCTCAGGATCTCGCTTGGGATTGTATTTTTCATGCCAATTCACCTATAGGTGGCATCACCTGGTGGCGGATTCTTTTCAAATTGGGTATGTGGGTACCTCAACTCAAGATCTCGCTTGGGATTGTTTTTCATGCCAGTCCGCCTGCAGGTGGCACCACCTGGGGGTCAAGTTAAAATTTTGTTTCCGGACAATAACTTTTGAAAAACTGAGTGGATTTTTTTTCAGATTGGGTATGTGGTTACCCCGCCTCAAGATCTCGCTTGGGATTGTTTTTCACACCAATCTGCCTATAGGTGGCGCCACCTGGGGGTCAAGTTAAAATTTTGTTTCCGGACAGAAACTTTTGGAAAACTTGGTATGTGGGTACCTCACCCCAAGATCTCGCTTGGGATTGTTTTTCACACCGATTTGCATATTGGTGCCAGCTGGGGGCCAATTTAATGACATGATAGCTTTGCATGGATTCAGAGATATATTCGCCAGACATCCATTTATCCATTAGTTTTGCCTTTCATACTGATCGTGTGCAAATCTTGCGCCAGTCCTGCTTGGAGTTTGGTACACTTGAGCTCTCATATGGATGAGGAAGCATGGTTTGTCTAGACCTCAGCCCCTCAGAGAGCTTGTCGTATGAGGCGACTGAGGCACCCGTGTGGTTCCCGGGTGAAAAGGAATAGGGGGTCGCAGGTGTTAAAAGAGATAGGAAATAGTGTTGAAAGCGATATTAAATCATATTCACTCACCCCGGTTTGACAGTCGAATTTTTGAAATTCGTGGATGATTTTCTGACAATAAAAATACATTTCACTTCAACTATTGTAAAGAAAGGGCGACCTGTAAACCACTATCATTGATTGTAATTCAGGAAGTTGGCCTATTTGTCCCTGTCAATCCACAAAGACGTGGATATATAACCCAGTCAAGTGTTCACTATCGCTCACATGATAGGAAAACATTTTGTTTCGGCCTTTTCCCCGGGAAGAACTTTTGGGACTAAGCACTTCGTTAATATACGATTTAAAGCCGTTGTCAAAGATACTATATGTATGTACAATGAATTAGCAACCATTTTGGCTGTTTTTGCAATGAAGAATAAAATATTAATTCTTTTTTATGTTGAAAAATGAAATATTATATTTCTTTTTATATACTGGTATGAAAATGAATAAGAAGCCCCCCCCCCCCCCTTCAGTCTCACTCTCGGTTTTCAAGTGCAAATTTTGTTTGAATAATAGAGGGATTACGGTCTGATAGAGATGCACACCAGGTGTTTTTGTACTGCCATTTTACCACCTGGCTGATTGCATCACACAATTCTTATTGTTTGTACATATCTATTTTTCCACATTACAGATTATCTTCAGTGAATAAAAGCAATGTGATTGAAGAATAAAACTAGGGCTTCTTGTGGCACAGACAGATTGTTATCACACAGACAGCATGTTATCAATGTTCATGGATGCATATTAACCAGTTGTACAATGTATCAAACTTGTTACATTTGATATATATTTTTTTTTTGTTATATTGATGGCATTTAAGATTAAATGTATTAACCCTTGTCCTGTCGACAACGTGTATACACGTTCCTCGACTGTCAAGTTCCCAGTGTCGACTCCGGATATATACGTTCCGAGAAACTGTCGGACGTTTAATCGTTTTTCAAAAGATTTTGGAGCCACGTGTGGAAAAATCAAACCAGACACGGCTTACTCCAACTATAACGTATTATTTCATTAATTATTTCACGTGAGTTCGGTGTTTATTATTAAAAAAGACACTTATTTATGTGAAGATCGCCTACAAATGTAACAGAGCGTCATTTATTCAGAAAAGTTTGTTGCAACGCGTAAAAACACACCTTGTTTACAAGCTCCTCCAACGAAAACCCGGAAGGCAATCTCAACGTTAAAGATGTCAAATTGAAGGGCAACAACTCTGCTTTCATTTCTTCACAACCTTTCTCGTGTCAGGTGGTAAAAATGCGTCGATTTTATTGGGTGAAATGGTCATGTGTTTCGAATCCTTCCCATTCAACCTCAATAAACCCGCGAAAATGATGATCACATGACGTAACCCGACTTGCTGATTGGTCAAACTGTGCCAACTGCTCATTAACATAAAATATTCACGAGTTACGCATGCGCCCTGGCCGATTTCGACGGAGTCTGAATGGCGCTGGGTTTGGCTGAGGGAAGCCACACTTCGCGTAAACAAAAGGATTTTTACCGATTTACTTCGAATATTCAATAAATATTCAATGATCGTTATGCTACGAGTAACCAGGAATACATACTGTGACATCTATAAGAATTTAGACGAGTTATTAAGTGGAGATGAAGCAAAACAGACCGTCCATCGGTAGTACTCTGAATGTGATAGAATTCTAACGTGAGTTTTACGGTACACAATTTTTCCGAATTACGATTCCTAAATATTTCTAAAGCTGTAAAATGACAAATATGTTCTGAATGTATGTTCAGGGTTTTAAAATGATGTATCGTGCATCAAATACTATCCATTATTTCAATTTATTTATCAATTCCCATGACCAGACAGTCGCCGTTTTTTGAGCCCATTTTGAACAGTTCAACTCTGCTTGACAGCATGGCACTCACACGTCGACCAGCGTATAAGTGGCCGACAGGACTAGGGATAAGATATCGCTACATTTTCAGCCTGGTATGAAATTGTATCAAGTTTGTTTCAATCATGGTGCCCAATGTAGGATAGTTTATTAGCCCACCATCACCAGATGGTGGGCTGTTCAAATCGCTTTTGGTCCGTCGTCTGTCCGTAAACAATTCTTGTTATCGCGATTTCTCAGGAACTACTGAATGGATCTTTCTCAAATTTGGTACACAGGTTCCCCTTGGGGTCTAGTTGTGCAAGATACCTTTTCTGGTCCGATTCGAAAATCCAAAATGGCCACAAGGCGGCCATCTTGGATTTTCGAATGAAAACTTTATATATGTTGCACCAAATTTTTATGATATTTATCTGACTAGTCAGTTTAATGATGTAATAAGACCAAATTTTTCACTATATGACAATTGGCTGAGTTGATGGAAGTTGTCCGCATTTAGTAATAGTGAGTATAGCCTTGGACATGCTTTTCAGTGGTGCTGTCAAGAAAATGAGTTTTGAGATCTTTCTCAAATTCGGTACACAGGTTTCCCTTGGAATCTAGTTGTGCAAGATACCTTTCCTGGTCCGATTCGAAAATCCGATATGACCACCAGGCAGCCATCTTGGATTTCTCAATGAAACATTGTTATGGCGATTTCTCAGGAACTACTGCATGGATCTTTCTCAAATTTGGTACACAGGTTCCCCTTGGGGTCGAGTTGTGCAAGATACCTTTGCTGGTCCGATGCGAAAATCCAATATGGCCACAAAGCGGCCATCTTGGATTTCCCCATGAAACATTGTTACCGCGATTTCTCAGGAACTACTGCATGGATCTTTCTCAAATTTGGTACACAGCTTCCCCTCAGGCTCTAGTTGTGTAAAATACCTTTTCTGGTCCGAATCGAAAATCCAATATGGCCACCAGGCAGCCATCTTGGATTTCCCCATGAAACTTTGTTATTGTCATTTCTCAGGAAGTGCTGCATGGATCTTTCTCAAATTTGGTACACAGGTTCCCCTTAGGGTCTGGTTGTGCAAGATACCTTTTTCGATCCGAATGGAAAATTCAATATGGCCACCAGGCAGCCATCCTAGATTTCCCCATGAAACATTATCGTGATTTTTCAGGAAGTACTGCATGGATCTTTGTCAAATTTGGTACACAGGTTCTCCTTGTGGTCCAGTTGTGCAAGATACTTTTTCTGGTCCGATTCCAAAATCCAATATGTCCATCAGGCGGCCATCTTGGATTTCCCCATGAAAATTTGTTATTGCAATTTCTCAGGAACTACTGCATGGATCTTTGTCAAATTTGGTACACAGATCCCACTTGGGGCCTAGTTTGCAAGATACCTTTTTTGGTCCGATTCAAAAATCCGAGTTACACTTCAAATTAATACAGTATTCCCCGAGATGTGACGTTGCATCACACGAGTCGGCGGATCAAACGGTGGGACATATTCTATATATTGACTTTAGAGAATATCCATACCTTCACCTTCCATATCAAGGAGTTCAAATAATTCGGAATTAAAATGTATTTCTTCAAATTTTAAATCAGTTTTCTTTAGTCCAGTGAACTGCCCCACTGTTTCGTCTGCCAATGGGTCGGCTACATGAAGGGATGTCACTCTTGTGACACAACGTTACAACTCGACAACTGTAGACTACTGCGTGTTTCGATCCAAGGGAGATAATCAGGATTCAGACACTTTCGAAGTTTCAACAGTACTGCGAGAATCCGTTCAGTATTAAGTATTTTACCATCTTACTATTTTCCAGCATGGTATCTTAAAAGAGATATCTCAAACTAGCCCAGTAAACAAAACAGAATTAGCATTCGTTCCTATAAAATTTTAAGTATGTTTCATAGCTCATGCCAAAGGGTCAAAGAGATTTGTCATCGCTTCCAGTACCCAATGATGTCACGTGCAAACAAAAATACTACAAAACGAAGACGAAGGATCCTCCGGACATTCACTTTCAGACTAACTTTGCTCTTGTCGCTTGTATTATAACAACCGACATAAGTACAGTTTCTAGAAATCTTGAAACTTGGTGCTTTCCAGTGTCCCATTTCGATCTTTTTCACTCAGATTCGAAATTCTGTAAACAAAATTACAAATCAATCGTTTGTTCTTAGTAACAATGGACAAAAAGAGCTATTTTTAGCTCGCGCACTATTTCTAAACACGAAGCCCTGGATCATCCCATGTCTTCTTTATACCATTTCTGATATAGGAATGGGACGGACAGAAATACATAGTTAACTTAACTTGCTCATTGTTGAATTTTGAAAACTCTATCCCCTGTTCACACCATATATTCTTTAATTAATGTATGACCTAATTAATGTATGACCTAATTAATGTATGACCTAATTCTCGATTGTTGTAAATAAGAGGAAATAGGATGTCAAAAAAAATCATATTGGATTTGATCAGGGAAACATCGTTGACATGTTTACAGCTTTCCCTGATCAAATCTGCCCTTTCCACAATAATACTTGGACAATGTTGTATTTCCTGGTGGCGGCGAAAGGTGCACAGCATGTGAGTCACCTTGTGAGCTTTAGTTCATTTTCATGATCAATACCCTATGTTTATAACATGGAGCAGTTTTTTCGACTTTATAACTAGTGTAAATATTTTTTTTCTTTGATAGGCATTTAGAAGTCGGCTTATATAACACAAGGCTATTCTATGGATAACAACTTCTTAATTGCTGTGGAGCTGACGTTTTGTTGGAGATACTTCCAACTTTTTCAAAGCTTTGAAAAAGTTGGAAGTATCTCCAACGAAACGTCAGCTCCACAGCAATTAAGAAGTTGTTATCCATAGAATAGCCTTGTGTTAGTGTAAATATGATAATATGGACCAAATGTTCCTACTATTCCAAGAAAGGACCAATAAGCTTACATTTATGATAATTTTGGCAACTTCAGGTCGAAAATATACCAGTTAACATTGATGGAAAATATATTCTGAGTTGAAAAGATAGCTCATGGAGCTCATGCGGCCAGCCATGTGGCAGTGCACCACCTGCTATGATCGAGGCCAGAGATCATTGTCAAGGGATTAACTTGGACTACATGTATAGTGCAATATCTCAGTTGTTGGCTATATTCGTATGTCTGTTCTCCTTTCAGAAGCGTTTAAGTCATGTGGCTGTGATGGTGCTGGAGTCATTGATCCAAGCTGACACCCCTGTACTGGAGAGTTTTCATGATCATAACCTCCCTCCAACAAAAATACACATACTCTCCTCTCTTCTCAAGATTGCTGATAGAGAACTTGTATATCTAATCAACTGGGCTAAACATGTCCAAGGTATGCATTTTATCTTACTTATACCTAGACTAAACATTTGTACATGTTTCAGAATCTTAAGTTTTCCTGCCAAAAAATGGGGTTACAAGCAGGGTTGGGGGGTATGAGGGGTCATCCCCTGCCCACCCCATCTCAATTCCAACCCATCACCAAATACCGCCAAGCTACTGAGATAATCTGCTGGCTGCCAGCAAGGACGAGGACAGTGTCACCCACCCATCATTATGTATACACAATAACTTGGTTATGATATTTGATAGATTTTGTTCTCCTTTTGGCAGGTTACACAGATTTGGTTCTGTGTGATCAGGTGCACTTGATTGAGTGTTGTTGGATGGAGTTATTACTACTCAGCTGTGCATTCCGCTCAATTGAATACCAGGGGAAGCAACTAGTGTTTGCATCAGATCTTGTGCTTGATAGGTAAGCCAATTGGTAGAGTAATTAGTGGAAAGTTACTGTTCAGGATATAGAATTCAGAGAGATTATTGAGTGATGTTTTCTAAATCAGAAAGAATCTTGGTGTGGTTGAAAATCATTGAATGTCTGAATAAATTGGCCTGTTTTTACTATGTTTTTATGAGAAAGTAAAGGGTATCTAAATACTGAGACAAGGAGGTTATGGCTTCTCTAAAACTTTATATCTGTTGCACCAAATTTTAATGATATTTATCTGACTAGTCAGTTTAATGATGTAATAAGACCAAATTTTTCACTATATGACAATTGGCTGAGTTGATGGAAGTTGTCCGCATTTAGTAATAGTGAGTATAGCCTTGGACATGCTTTTCAGTGGTGCTAGTCAAGAAAATGAGTTTTGCGTAATTGAAATCTGATGGTAGGTTAATTTTCAGTCATTTTCCTCTCCTGGATTTGTAGACAACTTTGGTATACCCTTGATATGGTGGATGTCTTGGAACAAGTTGCGGCCATCTCTGGACAAATGGCTGCTTTAGGTGTCCACAAAGAAGAGTTACTCCTACTGAAAGCTTTGTCATTAGCTAATGCAGGTGAGAAAAGTTTTATAGCTGAACACTCTACTGTACATACACTAATGGTAATGGTTCTGCTGTAATAATTAAGTTGATTGTTTAATTTTATACTGTACATTGCTGTGTCACAGCTTTTCTAAGGGGGTGGGTGCAATGAAAAGGATATACAAAGATAATATTCATTACCCCTCGGCCATTTTGGCCTCGGGGTATTGTCGTCGCCATGTACGTCCGTCCGTCCGTTACCGCATTTTAGGCAAAACCGCTTGAGACACAACCACCAAATTTTCAACACTTATCTAGTGCTAAGCCAGACGCCTATCGAAAGTGGCTCCCCTCGGCTCATATTTTACAGAGTTCTGCCCCTTTACAGATATATTAATTTCTATTTCTGTCCTATATGCCTGAATGTAACCAGCATATATATATGCAGAACTGTGTTCGGTATAGCTACTATATTTTGGAAACTTATTTATATTGTTGTATTCTACAAGCCAACAAAGGATTACTCGCCTCGGCTTATGGAGTTATGCCCCTTTCTGATGTAATAATCTCCGATTTTGTTATTTGTAGCTGAATGTACAAGTTATTTCTGCAGATCCGTGTTAGGTACATCTTATTCGTCTCGGTTCTTATTTCATAGGGTGCTAAGTCAGACGCCTATCGAAAGTGGCTTCCCTCGGCCCATATTTTACAGAGTTCTGCCCCTTTACACATATATTAATTTCTATTTCTGTCCAATATGCCTGAATGTAACCAGCTATATCTGCAGAACTGTGTACGGTATAGCTACTATATTTTGGAAACTTATTTATATTGTTGTATTCTACAAGCCAACAAAGGATTACTCGCCTCGGCTTATGGAGTTATGCCCCTTTCGGATGTAGTAACCTTCGATTTTGTTATTTGTAGCTGAATGTACAAGTTATTTCTGCAGATCCGTGTTCGGTACAGCTTATTCGTCTCGATGCCTATCGAAAGTGGCTCCCCTCGGCCCATATTTTACAGAGTTATGCCCCTTTACAGATATATTAATTTTTACTCCTCAGCCCTACGGGCTCAGGAGTATTGTTGTGGCCCTAGCAGTGTGTCTGTCCGAGCCGTATCTTGAAAACTATTGCGAGGAAGTTCTTGAAACTTACAGGTTATGATCCTTTTATTTTTTACTTGTGCCTTTGAAACTTTCAGGTCTAACCGGTCATTAATTATTTTTTTACATTTTTTTTTATTTTTCTACCATTTTCCAGTCTTCTAAAAAGGGATCTCCAAGTATGCATATATTAGGCCTACTTTCATACTGATTTACATACACTTACTGGCATGTAGCCAATAAAGGGCTCCATAGTAAAGTTGTATTTCAGCCATTGGTTCAGTGTAGTGAATGACTGGTCATTGATTTGGTCTAGAAGTCTTAGTATATTCCTCTGCATATCCCTACGCTGTTGAGAAAAAATAGTCCGACATTAAAACTGTGAAAATCGACTTGTTAGTTCGTCTAAAAGTTATCAAAATGGATTTGAACAATTATAAACGCCTATTTTATCGGAAAAGGGCAACTTGTACTTTGTCTTGTAACAGAATTGAGGGGACCTGTGAGATTGTCAAAAACGAAAGTAGTCAAAAACGAAAGTAGTGCCCATGTGTCTGCTTCCTGCCAACACATCCGATGATGGAATTCAGTTTTCAGTTGTAAAATGAACTGTGGTCGTCGGCCAGTACAACGGGTGTCTCGCATAACAAGTCCTCTAAAATATACATCATGGAAGAATGGAAGATAGCGAAAGGTATGGCAAACCCAATAAATCAACGCAAGTTCATTGTTGTTGTTGTTGTTGCACTGACGCTAATGCATTACCAACGGAGTTCGTCAGGGGATCTCACATTATGATGGGATGTGATTTTCGGCTATCGGAGCCAGTTTTTCTTAGAGAAGTGAAATTCTCCACAGTATCTATATGTAATTTGTGCATTTTTATTCTGAAATTTTCAGGAAATCTGTTCAGGATCAAAGAAAATCTCCAATACCTCACGTGGGGTTTTTTTTCAAAGCACAATGAGGTTGGGCTTGCAATGTTGTAACAATGTGACTAGGCACTATGAAAATAACATGTAAGGTATTGGAGGTTTGTTTTGATTCTGAATAGATCTCCTTTGAATTTCAGAATAAGAAAACACCGGTGTCCGAAATTCCGTAAGATTTTCTTGTCCAGACAAACTCGTGAACGATTTAACCAATCAACTTGAAACTTGGGAGTGTGCCTTGACATTGGCAAGAGGACGGTTGGGATTGTTTTTCGCCAAAGTGCATAATCCATTATGGCCGCCGTCAGCCATTTTGGATTATAAGCAGTTGGATCTTACATTTTCTTGTCCAGACAATAACTCGTGAAAGATTTAACTGATCAACTTCAAACTTGGGGTGTGCCTTGACATTAGTGAGAGGACGGTTGGGATTATTTTCAGCAATGTGCGTAATCTAATATGGCCGCCGTCAGCCATATTGGATTATAAGCAGTTGGATCGTAGATTTTCTTGCCCAGACAATAACTTCTGAACGATTTAACCGATCAACTTCAAACTTGGGGTGTGCCTGGACATTGGTGAGACTGAGAGGACGATTGGGATTGTTTTTCGGCAAATTGTGCGTAATCTAATATGGCCGCCGTCAGCCATATTGGATTATAAGCATTTGGATCCTTTCCGGACAATAATTCGAGAGCGATTCAACCGATTTACTTCATATGTGGGGAGTGCCTTGACATTGTTAGGATTAGGATTGTTTTTCAAGGACGTACTTAATCCAATATGGTCACCATCAGCCATACTGGATTTCATTGGATTTTAAGCAGTTTGATCTTGTCCGGACAATAACTGGAGTACTATTCAACTGATATACTTCAAACTTGGGGAGTGCCTTGACATCGATGAGAGGACAGATGGGATTGTTTTTCAGCGATGTGCATAATCCAATATGGCCGCTGTCAGCCATATTGGATTATAAGCAGTTTGGATCTTAGATTTTCTTATCCGGACAATAACTCGTGAGCGATTTAACCGATCAACGTCAAACTTGGGGTGTGCCTTGACATTGGTGAGAGGACTGTTGGGATTGTTTTTCAGCAATGTGCGTAATCTAATATGGCCGCCGTCACCCATATTGGATTACAAGCAGTTGGATCTTGTCCGGACAATAACTCTAGAACGATTCAACCGATCTACTTCATACCTGGGGAGTGCCTTGACATTGTTGAGAGGAGGATTAGGATTGTTTTTTAAAGACGTCA
Organism: Hanleya hanleyi; assembly: GCA_036873755.1. NCBI lineage: Eukaryota > Metazoa > Mollusca > Polyplacophora > Lepidopleurida > Hanleyidae > Hanleya > Hanleya hanleyi. The sequence continues at coordinate 93,393 of JAVTVY010056221.1, read as the reverse complement.
CGTGCTTAATCCAATATGGCCACCATCAGCCATACTGGATTTCATTGGATTTTAGTTTGATCTTGTCCGGACAATAGCTGGAGTACGATTCCACTGATCTACTTCAAAACTTGGGGAGTCCCTTGACCTTGGTGAGATCCCGGTTAGGATTGTGTTTCATGAACGAGCATAATCCAATGTGGCTGCCATCAACCAGGGATATTGGATTATGTTGCATTTTAAGCAGTTGCATCTTGTCTGGACAACAACTCTAGAATAATTCAACTGATCGACATCAAACTTGCAGTTTGGCTTGACTTCGGTGAGAGGACAGTTGGCATTGCTTTTCAGTTACCTGTGTGATCCAAGATGGCCACCATCAGTCCTCTTAGATTTTCAGCATTTATATCTTGTCTGGACAATAACTCTAGAACGATTCAACCAATCTACTTCAAACTTGGAGAGTGCATGGACATTGATGAGAGGACAGTTGGTATTATGTTTTATGGATGTGCATAATCAAATATGGGTGCCATCCGCTATATTAGATTATGTTAAGCTCATCAGCGATATCTCCATTTTCAAATCATACTCTTCATCAATGATATGAGATATCATCAAGCAGCAGTGCCAGTAATCCACTATAACTGGTGGTGCTAGCGGAGGACATGGACCTCTATGGTCGATTTCCCTGCAGATATGTTGATACCTTGTCACTTTTTATACCCCCTATACATAGTTGGGGGTATACTGGATTCCGATTGTCCGTCCGTGTGTCAGTTTATCCATCCGTGCATCTGTCCCAGTTGTGGCTTGGGTTTGCATTTCGCATGCCATAACTCACTGCTATTCATCCAAACTTATACACTCATAAAAACATCTTGGTCTAGACTGTTAAGGGGCTGAGGAGTTGTAGCACCTCTGGTGCCTCATGTTATTTCTGTCCTACATGCCTGAATGTAACCAACTATATATGCAGAACTGTGTTTGGTATAGCTACTATATTTTGGAAACTTATTTATATTGCTGTATTCTACAAGCCAACAAAGGATTATTCGCCTCGGCTTATGGAGTTATGCCCCTTTCGGATGTAATAATCTCCGATTTTGTTATCTATAATTGAATGTACAAGCTATATCTGAAGATCCGTGTTTGGTACAGCTTATTCGTCTCGGTTTTTATTTTACAGTAGTGCTAAGTCAGACGCCTATCGAAAGTGGTTCCCCTCGGCCCATACTTTACAGAGTTATGCCCCTTTACTGATATATTAATTTCTATTGCTGTCCTATATGCCTGAATGTAACCAACTATATCTGCAGAACTGTGTTCGGTATTGCTACTATATTTTGGAAACTTATTTATATTGTTGTATTCTACCAACCAACAAAGGATTACTCGCCTCGGCTTATGGAGTTATGCCCCTTTCGGATGTAATAATCTCAGAAAACATAGCTGAATGTACAAGTTATGTAGATCCGTGTTCGTTACGGCTTATTTGTCTCGGTTCTTATTTTACAGAGTGCTAAGTCACATGCCTATCGAAAGTGGCTCCCCTCGGCCCATATTTTACAGAGTTATGCCCCTTTACAGATATATAATTTTTCTATTTCTGTCCTATATGCCTGAATGTAACTAACTACCGGTTTATCTTCATCATCCCACATAGAACTATCTCTTCCCCAATTCACACAACACATGGGTCTCTATCACTTGGGGAAAGCCGAGGGGTTTTGATTAGATCAATCTCATGTTTACCCTTGGCTAAATTGTTCTTGGGGTATTGTTATCATCATGTACATCCGTCCGTCTCCAACTTCTTGTTACCACCATATCTCAAGAATGATAAGGCCAAGAAGCACTAAACTTTCAACACAGGTTCATGCGGTCACAGAGCAGGGGCCTATTGTATATTGGTTAGATTGACCCATGTTTTCTCAGGTCACCAGATGAATTGAAGCCTATGGAAACTGTGAGTTTGACCTATTTTTGCTAGGTCACCGGGTTAAATGTAGGCATTTAGGCATTTGTCACTGACTGCTTATTACCATCATATTTCAAGTATGATATGGCCTAGGCTTATTGAACTTACACTAGACACAGATCTGGTCCTGGACTACAGCCAAAATTGTCCTTGTGGTATTGTCATCATGTACACACATCCATTCATCCATCTCTGTTGTCTCCAGAATGAATATGCCTATGTACACATCATGTGGTCATGAAACAAGCCTTGTGAAAGTCAGCGAGATTGACCCTCCAGGTCAAACTATGGTCACCATTTAATTATCTGAAGAATGACTGCCTGGGAACACCAAACTAACTTGCATAAAACATTCATGCGGTCACAGAGTAATAATCTATTGCAAAGTGAGATTGACTTATTTTGTTTGTCACTGGGTCAAATTTGTTCCTTTTGTCATCATTTTTTCTTTTAACTATCATAATTCAAGAACAATAAACACTGGACACATATATACATGGTCATGGGATTCAACCAAAATTGGCAATGGAGTATTGTCATCATGCATGTGGGTATGTACTACATATGTCCATCTCTGTACAGAAGCACCGAACTTAAATCACACAGGCATGTGGTCACAGAACAGAAGCCTAGCAACAATCAGTCAGATTGACCTATATTTTTTGGGTCATTAGGTTAAACTGTCATTTAGCAGCAATTGCTTCAACCAGGGCCCTATTTAATTACGGTACCTCCAAGGCTGAGGGGTTATAAGTGCTTTGCACTGTTCATGCAGCTGGAATGTATATATCCATAATTATGTGCCTGTTATCTTGACTAACCTGTATTGATATAAAATACAAATATTTGACCGATTGCGATGTGTATATTTTGCAGAGGTGCGTCAGCTGAGTAACCCAGGATTACTGTCTAATATGAGGATCAATCTAATAGATGCCCTCACTGCCACTGCCCAGAAATACCACGCCCAGAATTGGGGTTATGTTCCGTCCCTCATGCTATTACTGGCCCATGTAAGACAGGCCAGTCTGCAGACTATACATCACCTACAAAGACTGAAGCACGAGGGTGTTGTGCCATTCTGTGACTTACTTAAAGAAATGCTGGAAGCTCAAAGTTTACCGGCAGAGGAGAAATCTGCTCTGACCCACTGTGGCTAAGCCAGGCTACTTCATTATATGTCTTAGTGAAATGATTTTACTTGGAGCTGTGATGGTGATAGATGCTATCAGTCTGTCCTTATGTCTGTTCGCACATCATAGGGTGCTGACCCTCGCAGAGACTATGTTTTTAATGAGTGAGGGGCTAGTGCTAGTGTGTACCTTAAGAAGGTACGCATAAATGTAACTGTCGCTCCTGACTACATGTATATGAGTATGTACTGCGAAAGCTGGTCGACGTCCAGAAACATGACAACTGTTGTTTCATTGAGAGTGAGACTGAACTTCACAGGGAGATGGCCTGATGATGATCATGAAATTTACTGGAAAATGGCCTAATGATGATAATGAAATTTACTGGAAGATGGCCTAATGATGATCATGGAATTTACTGGAAGATGTCCGAACGATGATCATGAAATTTACTGGAAGATGGCCAATTATGATGATCATGAAATTTACTGGGAGATGGCCTAATGATGATCATGATTCTCATGATGGATGGATTGATTGATGATCCTATGGCATTGGTATGACTCTCTGCAAACATGTGACAGTGTCATTGAACCTGCTACAGCCATAAGATGGCTTAATTGGATTACAGTTTGATGCATTATACGTATACAAGAACCCTGGTACTGCTGGTTTACATGCAGATCAAAGTGTCAATAACTGTTGTTGTTGTTTGTTCAATGTACAAACATATGATCCTTACAAAGGAATTAACATGTGGTATGTGCTAGATTATACAGTATGTACCTTTTGTACTACATTAGTTAATGGTATTCCTCTGTCTGACCGACCCATTGTTAGTGTTTGTTATTGTGTCAATACCTTTATTCACCTGTATATAGCATATATACACCATTATCATTTAGGACTTATGTGCTTATAGCTTTTAAACTCTGTCTACTAGATTTTTAATTAGATTTACAGTATATTCCCCTTTGAGTGATAAATGAAATTGAAACTGTTGATACGCACAATGTGTTTCAGTGCTAAACAAAAATAATCTATTGGTTGAGGCTACATATTTGGGGATATGGCATTGAGCAAAGATTATCCTGGTAGATTACTCTATTGAGTAAAACTATTCGTCTCTCGCACTTCATTACTGACATCGTACCCATGATATTACCAAGATTAATAGCTAAGCTTGTTTTAGTGCTCAAATTTTAGTGCATGTTTGTTAATATTCATTCTCCCACTGGCAGAGTTTGTAATTTCCTAAACTGTCCGTGTAACACTCTGGCAGCTTTGAACATGAGAGATATGGAATATGCGTCCATTAGCCTATATCGAATGAGTTGAGTTGAAAGAATGCACCCCCCCCCCCCCTTCCGATAATGGATCATATCAGATGAACCAGTGGGGCAATTTGATTGCTACCCCAATGAATTTGGTGGTCATTCAGTTCCGTCACTCATTCATGGAAATCTCAATAAACGTGCATTTAAACATGACAGAAACTAACACATGTGGGATGTTATATTTCAAATTTATTATTTTTGATGATGAGACATTACAGTACGCATTACGAGCCTATTCAAGTTGACTGACCTTGACCTTGATTTTAACACAGTATTTTTTAAGGGTTAGGCATGCACGGGCAAATAATGAAGCCTATAAAGCTTGTTATTCTCAGTAGAAGACTAATATTACATGTGTGTAAAACATTGATGTATAGCAGAGACCGTGGTTTCCAGAACCCTAAACTTCGGTTTCCTGTACAATTTCAACAGACAAAATCAAGGTATGTAACTTTTGACTTGTTCAAGGGAGATAACAGATTTTGAAAATTTGTCTAAAAAAAGGATTATCCTCTTAAGCTTCACCAGGGCTGATTGATTTGTAGCCTCCACACTGCCATACATGTACAAATGCTGTACCTGTTAAGTCCTGTGTGTTTATCTTGTGGGATTAAATTTGGCAGTCAGAGATATTCCTTGGAGCATAATATCGTCACCTCTGAAGGTGCAACTATAGGCTGGATTCAACTATAGGATAAAGAATCTTATTTTTTAATATGATTATTAGACTTGAATATAATCTTAGTATGACAAGTATTATCAGATGTAAACTTTTTGTTATGTTTTACTCTTTAATTCTCTCCAAATATACTAATAAGCTACCAAAAATATATTCCATTGGTCAGAAACCACCAGAATAATTGGTGCAGTCTCTTGCATGTGTCATTCTTCTCAGTACAGCCCATTGTGGATGCCTTGTCCATATAAACCAATCCTTTCTTTTAATGGCTTAATTATATTGGATAACTGTATGACATTCAAGGTTTGTCCATAATATGCTGCTTAAACCATGGACACACAGCCAAATTTTCTTTGATTCATTTACAATGTTTGACAAAAATCGTCCATTTGACAAACATTGTGTGTCTGGGGCAATAAGACAAAATTTCTTATAGCCCAAAAAGCAACATGAACGCCTATCATCAGGCTCGTAGCCAAGGGGGGTTTTCTGGGTTCGGGCGAACCCCCCTTTCGGGAATTTTATATATTTTTCTCCTATAAATGCCCTTTTCAAACACTGAAGCGAACCCCCTATTTGCCCCTTTTCCCATACAGCGAACCCCCTGATGTGCCCTTTTGAAGTGAAGGCGAACCACCCCTCAGTAAATCCTGGTTACGGCCCTGATAACGGCTGCTCAAAGAACTGTTCTCATGTACCTGTCATCATGGAAAATATGCTGCAAGAACAGAGCTGCACAAACACATTGCAATGTCAATCTCTCCTCTGCAATGCATTAATTGAATTTATGATGCGACAAAGCCGTGTAGACACTGCTAGAGAGACGGGAGAGCTTTTGAATTCACAAATCTGCAGATTACAAAAGCAAGAAAAGAAGCAGACTGATTAAGACTTGTTAAAATTTGGGGTTGGTAATTAATTCTTCCCATTCAGCTTAGTTGCAGATTTCCAATGTAGCACACCATATGAATGTGAAAAGCAGCAATATAATTACATACTGGAGGTATTACCGTACATACTGGAGGTATTACCGTACATACTGGAGGTATTACCGAGCACCGCCCACAAATAGAACTTGTTTGTCACACACATGATCAAATAAATTTGGTTGTGTGTACCCAGCTTTATCATTGAAGTAGAATGCTCTTTATCCCTCACTGTACAGCATGGTTGTTTATGTAGTAGAATTTAATTCTGTTCTGTTGAAGTTTATATTCAACTATAGTGACGACAAGGTTCAACGAGGTATGTGTGGTTTGATGATAAGAATGGGAAGATTTTGTTGCAAAGATAAATTGGTTAATGCTCATTTCTCTTGACTATATTATGATGAGCAGCTTATAGTGATTTGTAAAGCTCCAGTTATAACAAATGTTCTGTGCAATGATCTCTGAATGGATGACGACCTATGGTAATGGATATATTAAAATGCAATCTATACAAATTTCCATTTCATCGATATGTCCAGATAAAGTGAGAGTATGTCTACTGTATAGTTTGTGTATAATGATCTAGTGTAACAGTGCTATATGTCATTGTAGATACCATAAAATGTCATCAGTAGATCTCTCCCTTGGTGCTCCACTCTATCATACATACTAATGAGTGAACAGACTGAAATATCATACTTTTATCATGATCCAGCATCTAGGCTTGTCCTCTGTTAATGTCATAGACATCCATGCAAGACATCTATAGCTATATACTATGTATGGAATATACATTTGGCCTCCTTTAGCCCTATCTGGCATATTGAGAGCTAGCCTGGCCCTGCCCTCGGTGCCCCAACCCCAGCCCACGCAATTCAGAAAAGTCAACTCGGCAAAAATAATGTCATATTAAAATAATTCCTATTTAACACCATGTTAAATACTGCTGAGGTGAACTGATTATGCCACAGCATTTACCTTGGCAATTGCTGAGGTGAATTGTGTTGCCTGCAACCCCCAATAAAAATCCACTACCAAAGCATCATGGTAAGTTCAAAATGGCAGCGATCATGGTGTAACTGGAAATGACAAGTTCGCAAATTTTCTTCAAATTATTTACTTCTCCTGCTTGAAAGTTCCCAACAATTTTTCGGGAAGCTCATTATATATAGGACATCACTGTTCCATCATCAAGCCATCATGGAATACCCACCATCTTACTTGAGGTTAAATCAGAGATATATAGGTTGGGGGGAGTTCCTAGTCTCAAAGATATTTTAGGTCCCAGTCATTGGGAGGAGCCATTTCAAGTAAACAAAATGCAGTAATAATAGTTTTACTATAGTGCTTTTTATTTTGGATCTGTAGATTTAATGTGGTAAATGTGTCCCGTTATAAATGTGGTAAATGTGTCCCGTTATAAATGTGGTAAATGTGTCCCGTTATATCATGGCTACATTTGATGCCACAGTCCATCGTTATATCATTCTAGCTGTGATGGGGCATTGCTAAGAACAGGATTGCATTTAACACAATGTGAGAAGAGTTACCCAAATAGCTTATTTGTAATTCCCTGTACATAGACCAGAAACCAGAAACCAGAAACCACCTGTATGCTAGACCAGAAACCACCTGTATGCAGTTGTCACTGATTGAACATTTTCTGTATGAACGAAACTGTTAACATGATTACCTACAATAAACTGATAGGTCTGATTGGCTGCTGTTAGTGCTAGAGACCCTTTCTGACCAATCAGTGCATGGGTGGATATTCTCTGCCAGTTATGGTAATACATGTTTCTTATTGCAAACTCAGTCCAGTAACCTGTAATATTTCATGTCGCACAAAAGCTCGACTCTTCCATCATTCAAATTTAAAACAATTTTGCTATAATAAATTGAGATAATAAAATGAAATTATAATCTGCTAGCAAGTTGTCTTTATTTCTGTTTGTACCTCTCATGGTCAGAAAATGTTGGATATCAAAACTGCAGAAAAGGTTGCGTGATGTTAACATGCAAAAAAAAAAGAACTCCTTTGTGCACGATAGTAATAAAGCTCTGGATTAGACTGGGGTGGTTTGGACTGGTAGTGACGCAAGTTTTTCCGATGTAAACATCACATATCCTTTAATATTGCAGTCTGTCCTGGAACCCAATGATGTGATGCGAGTATTGTCATATACTGCCATGTTCTGGTACTCTGTCCAATTTCCTTATCCAGGCAACAAACCAATGAGTAAATTAATGACAACAATATGTGACATCATGCCCCCCTTGCCCAACTCGTCCAGATGATGTTGATTTAACTCAACAAGCATATGTTAGCCTGTATGTAGTGGGCCTACGTTTACCTCCATATAACCATGCATCAGTCCTCTTGAGTGGAGATGTTTTCTATACCGTACCCTATCATCTAATCTATTCAATTGAACACTGAAGGAGTTGGACATGTGTACAGCACAGGTGCAGACAAATGGCTGCAGAAAGGTCAGATAATGAAGGTGCAGAGATTGCAGTGCCAGATGACCTTGTCTTGTTGATCCTCGATTGCGAGAGAGTTACAATGACATTATCACAGAAGTCAAGGTCATGAGAATAAGTACATGAGCACAGATTTTCACATGTACCTATACCATCAAGGTCACAACATTAATATATGGTTATATGATTGTGCTGAGTTTCAATATCATTTGGACACCATACAACAATTAGGGCGAGTGAGTAGGGGCCTATGATTTAATGTCTCTTTATAAACAGACCTATCACAACATTTGGTTCCTATTCCTTTTAACGCAAGGGTACCCCAGTTATTCGCCTCTCACGACAAGCTGTCTGAGGAGCTGAGGCCTATTCTTACCATGACATGGGATCTGCACTACGACACCCAAGGCCAATGGGGGGCTTGCACAATATCAATTATCCAATCAGATACTGTGTGATATTGCACCACTTTCTGTTTGTCAATTTTGGGCCAGTTAACCAATGAACTGACAGAACAGGTACTTCCAGTTGGTCCTATTTTCCAAGCTCTCCCATTCCAGGGATCCCCACACAGGGCTGTACCACAATCAGTTCACCAGCAATGAACACGTTGAACCATCAAAACTTTTGCCCTCGATATCTCAGGATGTTTCTATTTACTGGAACATTTTGTTCTCATCATTCCGAGACCAAAATTGCCTTCATTTCCTCCCATATGCGGATGAGGGCAGTGATACACAACCATGCAGAAAATTCATGCTGAGAAACACAACTACGCAGAAAATTCATGCTGAAACTATACTGACCCATAGGGCAAAATATAGGGACATAATGGCCAAAATATAGGGCAAACATAGGGATATAATGACCAAAATATAGAGCAAATATAGGTCAAAATCCAGAAAACGGCATTTCAGTCACCATCAGGGATAATTACTTGTTAATTGCAATCTCATAGGATCAGAAGACTCGACTCCTCTAGTAAAGAAGAAACACAGTACAATTTAGTTTGGACACTTCCGACTCGGTTCCATTGTTATTTTGGAGGATTTAAATAAGCCAACTATTTGTATATATATGTATCACAATAAATACAAGGTCAGAGCTGCGCGAAAAAGCACGAATAATCATGAAAATATAGGAATAATAGGGCAAATCGGTCAAATTTGAGAAAATATAGGGAAAAATAGGGGAGAGCAGGAAATATAGGGCCAGTGGGAGCCCTGATACTGTATAATGCTGCAACATGGTGCTGTTACTCTGCTGTAAAGATGCTCTATTGCATGAACTATAACCAGTCTATGTTCTATTAATGAAAGGAAGCAGCCTCAGTAATTGACTACACAATATACTGACCTGATGCAGAAATTGACCAGACAACAAGATTGAGGAAAGGAGTGAGTGAGTGAATAGAATTTAACGTCGCTTTCAACAATATTTCATGCTATATCGCGACGAACCAACTAAGCACCACCCAGCCAAGTTGCGTTCCTGCTACTTCAATGAAGAAATCTGATGCAGCATGGAACCAGACACCCTCCATCCACCCTATAAAACACTGAGAACAGCACACAGACAGGACGCTTACATGGTGCAATAAAGACAGTGCTAGACATCACATTATCAAGTTCCTGTTGCTTCTCAGCAAAATGCATTGAAGCAACGGGAACCCGTGTCCACCGGACACCCACCAGCCTCCCCTTGAGGAAATTTACGAGAGGCAGTTACATAACACAATGGCAATGCTTGTAGAGTACCGTATGTGGAACTCTCTTGACAACAGATCACAAAATGTCACAACAAGAAGTACAAGGCATGTTAATATATTGGAATGACATGGCACTAAAGTTGATGGCCCCATGGTATATGGTAAGAATAGACCTCTCCTGCTCAGACAGCTCGTCGTAAGAGGCATTCTAACTGGGGCAACTGTAGGGTTCCCAGGTGTGAAAAGGAATAGGACCCAAACATGATATGACTGAAAGATTGTTGAAAATTACATAAAATAATACTCATGAACAAAATGAAATCGAAAATTACAGCATTTTGGAATGCTGAAAAGTGTGTGACTGTCAAAATGAAAAATACATCTGCCCTAAACTGGAATATATATAGTGCCTTCCAAAACGGAATATATATATTGCCTTCCAAAACGTGAAGTTTTTAACACAGAGAGAACTAGGATGTTCATGTAGAACAGTGGTGATCTCAAACAAATCACCATTGAGGATTCCTCAACATAACTCAAATCCATACTCACAATCATTCTGCAGGTAGTGTTCTGGGTTTCCTACCGGGCTTAGCCCCGTGGGGCTCCCGAGTTGGACTGGGATGTCATTGTACACACACCAGGTCATGGTAAGAATAGGCCTCAGCTCCTCAGACAGCTTGTCGTAAGAGGCGAATAACTGGGGCACCCATGGGGTATCCGGGTGTAAAAAGGAATAGGACCCTACCCGTAGGGTTCTGATGTTGAAACGAATATAAGGTTGGGATATGACTGAAATATAGTTGAAAGGAATAGAAGGTTGGGATATGACTGAAATATAGTTGAAAGGAATAGAAGGTTGGGATATGACTGAAATATAGTTGAAAGCGAGATTAACTCCTCTTCACTCGTCATAAATTTCCCCATACATAATTTATGTGGAACATGAACCCAAATGAATATTTCTAAGTATAACATGCCCCAATTCACATTTAAGCATTTTGCTGTTATCTTCAGAGAGGATACACTTACACAGGGTTCCCGGGTGTGGGTGAAAAGGAATAGGACAGCACTCATGGGGTTCCAGGGTGTAAAGGAATACAACCCTACCCATGGTGTGAAAAGGAATAGGACCCAACATCATGATATGACTGAAATTTAGTTGAAAGTGATGATAAATCATATTCACTCACTCACACTCACTTATATAAATCATGTTCAGCTAACTTTTCCCCATGTTGTAAGCATAGGAGATGTGTGAGGAGTACTAGCCAGCACTACCCAGACTGTTGGTAGTTAAATCAATGATGGGTGAGGGACATGAGGGTCAATGCATAAAAACAGCATCAATCAATGTTCTGTCAGCTGAGTTGTCAAACCCGGGGGAGAGAGAGGGCAGAAACAGGAAGCCCCTTCTGCCCCTCGCCCCCCACCCTTCAGGTTTAGACTGGGCCGAGCCCCCCCCCCACCTCCTACTCCTACGCTGTACTGAAGCCTGTGAACCAGTTATAATGTGGGACAAGTGTACATGTATGGCCTCATGTCCCATATTATGTCACCACATGAATGCATCTTATTGCATCCTCTGAATGATGCAGCATGTCGTCCTTGACCTAGTCCTCCAACTGGACCAGTAGACCATCCAAACTGAAGTTAGGTCATAGCTGTGGGGTAATCATAAATGATAGCTGTCAAAACATGTGTTATCTTTCTCAGAAACTGTCCCATATTCCAGGAATAATGCTCCATATATAGACACAACTGTCCTCATTTGTGATAACATCCCAAAAATTTGTGACCATCAATTAGTGTAACAGATTTTCAATCATCTTCAATAAAACTTCATAAGTATACATACCTTGAAGTCTGCTTCAGTATGACCTTATTCTACACCTCTCAATTTTGACGGGACATATTAGGGGAAGTTCGTCATGTAAGGATCTTCAAACCGGGAACACCGTGTGCAATACAGCTTGTCAGGTAGCTTTTCCAGGTTTAACAAGGTTCCCTACATGTAGTCACCTATTGTGTTCCCCTTACATGACGAATAGGCCCATATTAGGGTATGGCATCGTCCGTATGTCCATTAGCTTTTAATGTGAATGCAACATTATTGTAAACCTGTCAATTTTGATGGAGACGAATTTGGGTATGATGGTGGCGTTCATCCATCCGTTCACTTTTATTGTGAATGCAACATGTCAAAAGAGTTTTTGCTGGATTCTTTGCAAATTTGCCAGACATTATCGTCACCATGTTTAGATGTGCGTGTAACCTTTTTTGACCAGATTCAACGTTTTCTCCCGAGTTAGGCCCCTTGATCATTGAAAAAACTATTTCCATCAAGTAAATTTTCTTGTGAATGCAACTCATCAAAGAGGTTTTGCTGGATTATTTCCAAGTTTGCCATACATTATCGTCACCATGTGTCTATTGCAAAAAATATGCGATATAGAAAAGGTCATATGAGTCACATCATTTTCTTCCACCCCTTATCAGTCTTGCCGATTTCTTGGCAATGACTTGAAGCATGGTCATGAAAATTCACCTGGTGGTCAATCTGGACACAAGGAAGATATTGAAAGAAAAAAAAAATAGCTCAAAGGTCTCCAATACCCCTCGGCTATCGTCTACACTCCGCTGTCATGCATTGCATAATATGTATTTTTAGAACATTGACAACTAGGTCAACAAAAATGTGATCTAGTAGGGTTGACTGCAGTTCTCTCACATAAGAAATACATAGGAAGTTGGGCAAAGTCAGCTTTTGCCAAGGCCTTAGTTGATGGGGAAAAGTTTGCATTGCGATTCTGGTGGAGCATGGCCAAATTTTTATACTCTTCTTTTTAGCCCATAATCAAACAAATAATTTGATCTTGGTCCGTCATCTTCAACAGTTTTCTGGTCTATTCTAACTGAATTGCATGTGGAAGATAAATTCGGAGATTTTGGAATTAACATAGAATTTGACTCCCCTGAAAATAGGTCAAGATCAGGGATATTAATTAGACTTTTTTCAGGTCCAGGCATATGTGGTATAAATTTGGACAATGTAGATATAATCCTTTGTGAAATATTGTACTAAATAGAATCTGACCTAGATAAACTAGGTCACAGTCACTCATCTTCAGCACATCTCTGGACCGTCACCAGATGTATACATAGTATTAATTTGGGAAGCCTAGCTATATTTCTTCATAACATAATAAACAGTGTATGACCTTGAATAAATAGGACATGCAAGGTCAGTCGACTGGGATAGGCTTCTAGTCAATCACCAGTTTCATATGTAATATGAATTTAGAGACCCTAGCTCTAATCCTTCAAAAAATATACTAAATACTAGAATTTGACCTTGATAAAATAGGTCAAGGTCGGTCATTTTCAATAGGCTTGTGATGCTTCTCCAGATGCATATGTGGTATGAATTTACAATGCTTGGCTATAATCCTTCTTGAGATATCATGTTCACAAGAATGACGGACACTCAGACGACGCCGGCGATAATATTTTGCCTGAGGGGTGAAAATGAAGAAAAAATTCAAATTTACATTGATTTTGTATGTAATTTTAGTCAATTGGACTGTCAATCGGGCTCAATCCAGTCAAGGAAAAGAACCCCAAATGCACCATCAAATTGATCTACAAGTGTCAAACAATACAACCGGAGTGATTTTAGCCCAAAATAAAGTCAAATTCACCTGAGAAATAAAGGAATATGAAATGAAAAATTAATATTGAAAAAGATTTAGTTAATTGTTTCACTATATGGGCAAAATAGTGATCCAGTACTATTGTTTGCGACTTGTAGATCAATTTGGCACTGCATTTGGGGTTCTTAACTGGGTTAAGTTCGATCGACGGTTCCATTGACTAAAATTATGTACAAACTAAATGTAAATATGATATATATTTTTTTCATTTTTGTTCTTTCAATATTTACCTTGTGTCTATACTGACAAGTGGTTGACTTTTCCTGACCTCAATTCAAGTCATTTGGAAGAAATCACCAAAAAACTGATAAGGGGTGGGAAAATTTGATTAATCAGATTTTCGGGTATAAATTCCCCTTAACTGTAGGATGGATCATTGCTATGGCACCATAACAGTGTACCGTACCTTCAGGGGAACTAAAATTCATTAATTATTTGAGGTAAGACCTTTGTGGATATAATTCTGTTCAAACATGTTGAATAATATAAAGCCAGTGATGCAGCAACAACACCACCATAAATTGCAGTTTGTCTGTACTCCGGCTTGAAACATTGAACAACCATTGGTATGACAAGGAATATATATTCCTGTGATGTCATTATGGTTGGAGCAGATTGAAATCCATTGGTATATCAGAATTGATGGTACAGTGCAGCTTATCCACATGACCAGCCTAAGTCTTAACTTGTGAGTGCTTATGCACCAACTTCTATGGTCCAGCAAGGACACAAACTCCCTGGAACAACAACAACAATACGAATGTCCCCAAATCTTGTTGTACTGCTGCAGATTGACTGTTATGAAGTAATTTTACAGCACAGTCAACATTGAAACCATAGTTTTACTCGACCTTTGCTGCTGCTGTACTGCTATGGTGATGGGTGTCATTCGCTGCAAATGTACTGGTCTGTAGTTGCATTGCAGAGGCTGATATATTTCCATGATTACATAATCACAACCCGAGATCATATATCTACACTGTTTCAGGAGTAAAGAAGATCCAGGTTTTCTGTTGGATAAATAATAACCAATGAGACAAAACACAAGGTACGGTACAAGCTTTGTCAGCAGTAGGCCACAGCTCAGAAGTCTCAGATGCAGCACCATTTATGCTTGTGCAGCACGATCTATAAACTTGAGTAGATCCAGTACAACATGAGAGGCGGTATCTTTTTTTCTGTACCATTGCTGTGGTTTATCAGTAATGGTGCTGTACAAGTGCAGTGTTTTTACCCCTCGGGCAGATTCTGCCCGAGCGGTATTGTCGTTGCCTCCGTCGTCTGTCCGTCCGTCCGTCTGTCCGTCTGTCCATCATATCATTGTAAACACATTATCTCAAAAAGTCCTTCACTCACAACAATGAAACTTCATACAGTTGTTTAATACAGCCAGGACCAGAAGCCCATTGAAAGTCGGTGTAATCGGATGTGTTTTTCAGGAGTTCTGGCCCTTTATACATGTCTGTTGGTCCATATCCTTGTAAACACATTATCTCAAAAAGTCCTTCACTCACAACAATGAAACTTAATACAGTTGTTTAATACAGCCAATACCAGAAGCCTATTGAAAGTCGGTGTAATCGGAAGTGTTTTTCAGGAGTTATGCCCCTTTATACATGTCTGTCTGTCTATATCCTTGTAAACACATTATCTCACAAAGTCCTTCACTCACAACAATGAAACTTCATACAGTTGTTTAATGCAGCTAGTACCAGAAGCCTATTCAAAGTCGATGTAATCGGATGTGTTTTTCAGGAGTTATGCCCCTTTATACATGTCTGTTGGTCCATATCCTTGTAAACACATTATCTCAAAAAGTCCTTCACTCACAACAATGAAACTTAATACAGTTGTTTAATACAGCCAGTACCAGAAGCCTATTGAAAGTTGGTGTAATCGGAAGTGTTTTTCAGGAGTTATGCCCCTTTATACATGTCTGTCTGTCTATATCCTTGTAAACACATTATCTCACAAAGTCCTTCACTCACAACAATGAAACTTCATACATAGTACCAGAAGCCTATTCAAAGTCGGTGTAATCGGATGTGTTTTTCAGGAGTTATGCCCCTTTATACATGTCTGTTGGTCCATATCCTTGTAAACACATTATCTCAAAAAGTCCTTCACTAACAACAATGAAACTTCATACAGTTGTTTAATACAGCCAGTACCAGAAGCCTATTGAAAGTCTGTGCTGTCGGATGTGTTTTTCAAGTCCGTAAATGGTAGATGCAGAGTTTGGCATGCAGGTCAGTATTCATGTATTATATCATTGTTCATATTGCCTTGCTCTTTTAAACGCCTGATATCGACTCAGTCAACCACAAGAAAGTGGAAATCATAACTTGCAAGGTCATGTTACAGAACTCAACAGACATGCTGGTCATTGGTTTGTACAACCCTCCCCGATCCCCAGTACAGGATGTCATTAATGCACTGTTTACCATCTTCAGGTTACAATCCCCATCTCTCGTGCAAACTGTTATCCTTGGTGACTTTAACATAGACTTGTTAAAAGACTCCACAGACAAGAGAAAACTTCTAGACTTTTTTGAGACTTACAATCTACAAGAACGTATCCACCCGTTGCCCACCACAGACCTCCACACTACCATAGACCACATCTACAGTAATGCCCCCAATACATCAAATGGAGTGTTGGAGAGTTACTTCTCCTACCACAAACCTGTGTGGATTGCTGTGAATAGACAGTAATCATTCGACTACATCTACTATAGGTAATCACTGCTCTATTGCTATATTGTTTTGTCTGTCTATGATCTATATCATACAGGTAAAATTATGCCCACCCCAAATATGTGAGTTGTTGGGGTCAGAAACATTATTTCCACAATTGCTCTGGGCCCGGCCCGAGGGGTCCCGATGGCGACAGCCACATGTTGTAGTTCTGTACGAGCGGTACTAATCCATAACCTAGAACTGGGGATGTTTTGTAGTCATTGATGAGACTGATAAAGTCAACAGACTGACAGTCAGACATCAAATCTTTTGGCTTTTTCTTTTCCATGGATTTGAGGTATACCAGAAAATGATTGCAATCCACATCCTGAACCAAGTTACACTATGGACTTTAGCTATCAATGGTTGTCAGATATTGAGGGCACCATGACCATAGATGCAAAAAGGACCATTTCACCTCCAAATGATTACAGTTCTTCTTTATCTCATAGGTAAGGTATACATCCAAAGTTTGCCATCGCCCACAACTGGAGATACCACACAGACAATAAAAGTATCTATATACACATAACATTGGGGTCACCAAGTTATTTTCTTTTGTAATGAACAAAATATGTATTGACATCTACAGACTAGAAAATGACCCTTTTCCAAAACGTTTTAATTGATCACAGATTATGTAATAGCACTGGTATACAGCGAATACTTTAATATACAGCAGCAAATACTGTATTACTGAACTACATTATATGTTATGAATGAATGAATCACTCACTCACTGATAAATACACAATTCTCACTTTTTTTACAATCAAACACCAGTATTGTCAATATATATACATCTGTACAATAGCATAATTTGGGACAAGAAAATACATTTGTCAGTTGATGCTTGAGTCAGTTTCACTTATGCTGTTGCTTTATGTGATCTTCCCGTGCAACCATGGCTAAGGATCAAAGGTCTACAAACACAATGACAGAGACCGGTACGAGCTGTTGATATTCGTAAATCACAAAAGTTTAGCCGATGTGCCTTGTCCAAATATTTTGTCATTCAGTTTGTGGAAAGCCTGTAAATTGTGGATGGCCCCTTGACTGACCATGGTACGTGGTGTTGATTCTTCTGAGGTTCTGTGAGAATGACTCCTGTACATCCAGGGTGAGTATAGGGTACTATGGCAGGTTCTGTCAGAGTAACTTCTGTACATCCAGGGTGAGTATAGGGTACTATGGCAGGTTCTGTCAGAGTAACTTCTGTACATCCAGGGTGAGTATAGGGTACTATGGCACTTCTGTACATCCAGGGTGAGTATAGGGTACTATGGCAGGTTCTGTCCGAGTAACTCCTGTACATCCAGGGTGAGTATAGGGTACTATGGCTACAACAAGCACAATCAGCCTGGGGGTAAGTCGATACCTTAAAACTGCAACATATCAATTCCTCCTCATATTCTATTGTTGACCCCCGAGGTATTCCAGAGAATCTGTGCCCACTATTCTAAACACATCAGAAGTTGGGCGTACAGTTCGTTTATTTGAGGGAGAATGAGACTCCACAAGAACAGCCATGCTCGGCTTGAGGGTTAGTGGACACCTTAAAACTGGAGCGTATTAGTTCCTCCTCATAGTCTATTGTTGACCCCCTCAGATATTCCAGAGAATCTGTGTCCACTATCACTTTTGCACCGTCTCTCTCAAACACCCTGTAAATACCAGCAAAATATATTAAAGACATATCTGATAATTTCCATATGCAATCGAGATACTTCTGATTTGTTGGAGATGATGAAAATATCAAACTTTCATTGACAAATATATAAACAAAGTTCGGTCCAATGTCGGTCTACACTTATTCAGAATATCCCTTCTGTAAACTAGTTGATGAGAACAGCACCACAGTGTGAAGTGAGTGAATAGAAGGGAGACTACTCTACTGAAGTGGGAATTATACCAATACTGATCTTTGCCAGCAGTAATATCACATGACATATATATGTACATGATATCACAGATTAGTATGTGAAAACATGATAATCTGATTGTCTCAATTCCTACATTATATATGTTTATATCACAGGTTAGCATGTTACATGATAATCTGATTGAATCAATCCCGACACTATATACAGTACAGGCCTCGTCACAACTCAAGAATACCGGGGTAGTTGCCGCACTGTTATCGCGGTACAGTTTAAGCCTAATCACTAGACTAATTACCACCCCCCGTTATGTCTGCATGCGCCGTAAGTACAGACGAAATGTAGCTCCATAATATCCAATCAAGCCTCGATAGTCGGCCGATACAACAAAAGGCGCCCCGTCGACGGCACGTGTTGACGAGCCGCTATTCAGCCAGCATGTCTTTATGCATACACTCAGAAGTACCGCGATAACGGCAACAGAACACGGAAACGCCTCTCTGTTACCGCGGGAATGCCCAAGCTTACATGTATATTATCAGCTGTGAATACCGCGAGCTGAATTATGGATGACGGACTAGACGCTTGTAATTCTGAATAATACAACAGCTAGCCGAATTTATTTGCTTTATTTATTGAACATCAGAATTTTGCTAGCTGCAAAACTTGATATCACTTGTTAAAGAACGGAATGCATAAAATGTCCGTCTGTGCAAGTTTTTAGTTGTGCGTTAAAGCAATTACAATTGCAGTACCGGCCTTTCGGTTACACATTATGTGAGTTAAAGTTACCACGTTTCAAAGATAAATACCAGTATACGATGAACACCACGCATAAAATAAATCCTATCATACGGAGAGATCGGGGAAGGGGTGCTGTGTTTCATTTTAATTACGGCTCTGGCCCGGCTTGTGTTTCAACAAGCACGACCCGGAAATAAAAATCAACAGAACAGTCAACCACAATAAAGATTTTTCACTTGTTATCATCCGATTGTCTCTTATAATGAGTTGATTAACCATTCTTAATTCTTTTCTCTTCAGTTATTTCTCTGTTAAACAGGATGTTCGTCTGTTTCGACAAAAGACGAACATTTGGCCGTGCACTGAAGTACAAATTAATCCAAATTAACACTAGGGAGGTTCTCGAAATCCCGATTGACGTTCGACGATCACGAGGAACACTTTCGCCCATATACAGTTATATTATCGTTAGTAAATGAGTAAACTTTTCTTGTGATTCTCCGTTTGAGCCCAGTGACAATTCCCAAGACTTGCTACTGACACTATTCATATGCAAATTTAGCGCGAGGCCACTCTTCATTTCTTTACACAAACAGCGAAAAAGACCAAGTGGGTATGATAGACTGATTTTTGCAACATGCAGTGTCTGGTATATTCAGCATTTATTGCAGGGGGGAAATCTGATGACTACCGCTAAACGAAGGATAACAATACTCCATAAATAAAAGTGGTAAATATCTTTAATGAACAGGTGCGTTTTTTGTTGTACCAACGATCATATTAGAATTCCGCTAGCTTGATACAGATTGATACAAATTATTAACTGATATTCAAAGATAAATATTTGTACGCTAAAGCCATGCATATAATAAATTTTAATATACGGACAGTAGGGATATTTTTTACGGCTTGTTTCCACAAGCGCGACCCCGGAAATAATAATCAACGGGAAAGTCAAGCCCTGAGTAAAACGACAATAAAGATTGTTCAATTGTTATCATTCGATTGTCTCTTATAATTAGTTGATTAACCGTTCCTAATTCTTTTCTCTTCAGTTATTTTTTGTTGAACAGGATGTCCGTCTGTTTCGCCAACAAACCAGCATTTGGCTTTGCACGGCAGGGCCAATTAACACTTACGTGAGTCAATCATTATATTACTAGAAATTCCCAGCTATAAATATTCGAGCCGATGATTAAGATAACACCACAGGACTGGTTAGTATGACACCTTCGTGTAATCATGCTCAATTGCGATACTCAACAACAGAAATTAGACTTATTAACAGACACATAATCAGCACTAAATAATACGTTGAAATCCGGATTTTAGTTAATCTTCATCAAATAGATCAACATACATGTACATGTACGCGACAATGCCATATATAATTAATGAAATAATTTACTTGTAATACCGATAGTATAGCATTAAAACAAAACCAGATTTATTGCGCATTTGAAAGATTAACGTTCATAACCGTGAACATTTCTTGATTGGCGTTAAACAGAACCGCAAGACTCTCGGAATGATTGGCAGCTAATTAATTGAAATGTACAAGACACCGAACACCAGGACTCGACATGAAACACTCAAAAATGAATATTACCATGAAAATATAAATGTTTGCCCCACGTGGGGCACTTTGGAGTGATTGGCAGCTATTAACAAGGCCGAAAAATACCACAGCAGTGATCAACGATCACGCACTACTGTCGACCTACATACGGAATGTACCCAAAACGGCATGTCATTTTCACGCCGCTCTCTTTTCTGAGAAATTTCCATTCGAGGCGACAGATTTCGCAAAGCGGTTATTACCGGCACTCCATTACCGCGACGTCCAAACATTGGGAAAAAGATAAACATGCACACGTGATTGTGAACACTTACCATTTGTTTTGTTTAATTTAAATGAGTACCGTAATGTATCTCGATTTACTTCTGGACGTTTTCAATCCACAAAGCTGGCCTGTATTCACGCACGGCCACGTGGAGCGCTAGCCTTTGTAAACCCGTAAATCACCAGTCAATGCTGTCGAGACTAGCCACTGACCACATGGAGCGCCAGCCTTTGTTAAAAACTCGATGACCGGTCATTGGGGGTATGCTGTCGGCACTTTTTTCACAGTTGATAATATAATCTTGGGCAGTCCCGCGGTAACACAGAAGCCTTGCCGGGCTCTGTTCCCGCAGTGTTACCCCGGTATACTTGAGTTGTGACGAGGCCTGTACTGTATGTATATAATATCACAGGTTAGTATGTGATAATCTGATTGAATCAATCCCTACACTATATATGTACATAATATCAGGTGAATATGTGACATGATAATCTGATTGACTCAATCCCTACACTATATATGTACATAATATCACAGGTTAGTATGTGACAACAGGATAATCTGATTGACTCAATCCCCACATTATATATGTACATAATATCACAGATTAGTAGGAGACAACAGGATAATCTGATTGAATCAATTCCTACAATATATATGTACTCACTTGTCCTCTGGGCCTACAGTATTATCCAGCTCAAACTTGTACTGGAAGCCTGAACATCCTCCCCCCTCGACCATCACACGGAGACTGTTGTCCCCATCGCCCACACGATGTAACTTCTGTTATAATACATATAAAATCTGTTTACCAGTTATTTGGAATACACAACATTTCAGCAAGCAACATTTTGGCACATGACAATTCAGAATAAAATGTATTGCGTATCTAAGGAACTCTGTCGACTGTCTTCTGCTGGCGAAGAAAACTACATGTATGGTTCTGGTATTCACGTTGGGGCTATTCACCTTTTAATTGCAGTTTACAAAAATATTGCCATATTGCCACACCTTTTAGTTAAAATTTTGGTTCATTCACAGAATTTTCCGAATAGCTGCGGGCCTTTCATTTTGACGGGGCTGATTGTATCCTTTAAGCCTAAATCAGCCCTGTAAAATGTCAGGTCTGTAGCTGAGAAAGAGACATAATACAATGATAATGATGACAGATAATTAAACTTTAATGCTGTATATGTACTGAAGGAAAGCAGGGAATGGACTGCGATCAGCTTGATATACTGTATGCCAGACCAAATTTGGCATCCTGGCTCAGCATGTACATTTGGGGGTGGGGGACGTTGAGCCATCATGTACAAGAAGCATACAGGGCCTGGGGGGAAGGGCGTTAAAAATTCCATATTTCAAGCATATGTACTCTACGAATACTCCCTATTCAAAATACACTATACCTGTACACATCGATCGGTGAGTTTAACTTCTGGTTCTGATGTCTGTCTTTCTGTCTGAGAGACCTGGGACTGTAAACAATGCTGGACATGTGAGCCTATAGCGGGACCAGCTACATTCCTACCATACAACCAACAAAGGCAGTTATTATAGAGCAAATACTCACATAATAGTCTGGCATGGACCAGTGTTAGGATGCAAGATATATATATAAATTACACAATGAGACTTCTGTGATTGTTACCTTTCAATGACATCGCTCTGCTGAAACGTTATGTCTTGAAGTAACCTCTCATCTCTCATCACACCACTTGTTCACATTCTACACATACTGGTCCAGAAAGTCATATAGCGAAGTCTCGATCAAATTAATGAATCAAAATGTATCAAAGAGTTGTGAATTGTGCCCCCCCTCCCCCACCTTCTGCATAAGTCTTCTATTATGATGTTAGCAAAGTTGATTCCCCCTAATACTCTCTCCGACTGGTTGAAATCCATGAAGGTCCAATAACATCTTAGCATGTTCGATTGATATGAACCGTACTATGCCCAGAACAAGTACCGAATTTGAGTTTGATTTGAATTACTAATTACATTCAAAACGATCTGACAGGAAACAACTGTTATCAGAATTTAGAGCGTTATATATATGTATTTCTTACAAATAAGCAAGAAGTGCAATTTTTCTTTTATACTACCAAATAGCCACAACTGTTTCTATCAATAATGCCTGTGGTTGAAAGTCACAGATCCCATTCGTCGATCTTCATTCAGTACAACCCATACTGTATAAATGTTCATCCTGATGCTCCTTGCTGGTTATTTTCTGGATGCCAACTCCTCTCATCCAAGCTTGTCGCTTTTATTAAGGTTCCCAGCGATGATGTTTAGCTGTACAAGAGCCGTTTCACAGCGACCACCACATGCCCCATATTACGGTAGCTGTCATGTTGTGTATTTCTGTCCAATTGTGCATGCGTTGTGACCCAAAAATACAAACATGGCATAAAATGGGGGAGGGGGTGGTCACTGTGAAAACGGCTTGTGTACAGCTAGTTATAATTGATGGGAACTTTAATAAAAGTGACAAGTCAGGAGGAGTCAGCTTCCAGAAAACAGTTGTAAAGATATCGTGAAAAAAGGAATAAAATAACCACTAACGGCAACAGGTTTTTTCTTCAAATAGACTGTTTTTTCACCCGTATTACCTTTTAAAATTGATTACTTCTATGCTTGCCTGGGTTATTTCTTGTTTGAATGCCAGATCTGTCATATTTTCATCACAGAAGACCGCAAAACCAGATTCTGGTGCTCTCTTCTTTCAGGCCACTGATAATTAATGGTTCGTTTCCCGTAACCAGCCCTCATCTATATTTTGAGGGCAAATAATTAAAATCCATGACATGAGGGATTTACATTTTCATGAGTAAAACTTGCTCATTATCTTCATGTTTGTATACAATTGATTTGCAAGTTAATAATTATCGCACTCAGCATACATGTGTATTTTTACAAGCAAGGTTACGAGAAACAAACAAACAATTAATTAACAGTGCCTCAAACGTTGACTCAGTGAAGCAGGAATCTTTGCGCATGTAAATCCGCGCTATTTTACATTGTAATGCGCAGATGCGAACTACAATGCAAAATAGCACGTTAGTTCAAACGATCAGTGCTCGGAGTACTGATCATTAGTGTCTGATGCTTGGAATCATGGTCAATCAGTGTAAAAGAAGGGCAGAAAAGGACTGACCTCATGGCAGATTCCACTTTCAAGCGTTGTTCGGAGTGTACTAAACAATATATTCGATAGATTTTCATTATTTAAATGTTCACAGTAAACAATCTGCAGTTTATTTGTTAATCCTGTCATTTTAAGCACTTCTGAGTGACCGTGTCAGACATGTGGACTTACACCAGCCGAAGCATGCTGGCATAGTGATGTACCATCAAATCATGGATCAAGTGGTCCCAAATAGTAGTGTCGCTTGCTCTAAGGCAAGGGAGTAGTATGGCAAAATACTAGCACAAATTTACATCCACGAAGATAAATTGGACAGGATCTGGTCAAGTTCACAAGATGAGAAAAAAGTAAATACTATTCTTGTTGCTTGATACATATCACCTCTGAAAGTGTATTCCATGCAGTATGCGAACACATGAAAATAGTAAAGAACACTGACTTCACGGGAAAGTGCGAGAGTGTTGAAAATTGAACCGGAACCAGTGTCCAGCGAGAGACAGAGTGGAACGAGATTTGTAACCCCTACTTGAATGTCTTCAACTGGAAAATAACTGTTAAGGAGAATCAGGATGAACATTTATACGGTATGGGTAGTACTGAATGAAGATCAACGAACAGAACCTGTGACTATGAACCGCAGGCATTATTCACGCTACTGAATCGACAAAGATAATTATAGGTTACGGCAACAGTACTGTACATGTGTTACACAACTGCTGATTATATGTCATTCAGTTATTTTCATTTTCAATCGCAGCATGTCGATTTGAACCAGACTCTACCCAAAAATGGCAGATTTTTTGCCTTTCAATGAAAAAGGTATGGTTGTTGTTCATTTTTTTATCTATCATACTGTATCGATACCAAATGAAGGGATATTTCTGGATTAAACTGTACCAAACAAGCACTTGGGAATTTTCTTCTTGTGTCGAATATCACTGGAACAATTATCTCTCGATTTCCATCCACCTCAGGTATATTTAATCATGTTAATATAAAATATGAATGAATATTTTGTTTGTTTTGTGTCTGTCTGGGATCGCATCGGCGAGAGTATTGACTCCAAGAGCCAACCTGTAACCAACTGGGTCATCTATACCCAGTAAGACTGACCCTGGGATCGTGCATATCCATTTTCAGCCTACTTTCGGCAACTGTAAGAGGGAATTCCCCGAAACCAACACCATGTGATGTCGTCAGCCAATCAGCTAAACTCTACCGATATAACCCCAATATAACTCGCCATTTTCGAGTCATGTGCTGTCCTACTTGTTCAAAATTACAGATCTACAACACCTCTTGGATGATACGGAAGTTATTCATATCTGTATCAGCTCAGACAATATATAGTATGAAAAGTTTGTAATTTATCAGATTTCTCGAGTCTGTTATCCGCTGGATGAAGACCGAACAGTATACGTTAAAGTATCGGATATCGCTCCGCAGTAATGGCGACACACGATTCGCAAGCCATCTTATGGATGGCGAAGTGTACACAAATGTCCAAGAGCTTGTATTGAATATCTCCATGCGTTAATACTAATTACATATTCCATAGCTAAATAATATATAGCCCTCACGAGTATGAGGGCTATAGGTCGGCCCCAGTCACCTCCAGCGAGGGTTTTAGATAATTTTATTACGAATCACCCACCTCTGAAACTGCCGTACATCTAATCTCTATCCCCTCCTGCGCACTATTTTAAAATCTTGTGCACTATTGTGAAATAGTGACGCATATATCGCCGTCTGAATTTTCCAGTCGACAACTTCAACTCTACGCGCCATGTTGGTGACGTCACGGTATATGTTTGCTGGGCCGTTTGCAATTGAACATGGCGCGTATAAAGTGGAAGTTGTCGACTGGAAAATTCAGACGGCGATATATTCGTTACTATTTCACAATAGTGCGCCAGATTTTACAATAGTGCGCAGGAGGGGATAGAGATTAGATGTACGGCAGTTACAGAGGTGGGTGATTCGTAATAAAATTATCTAAAACCCTAGCTGGAGGTGACTTGGGCCGACCTATAGCCCTCATACTCGTGAGGGCTATATATTATTTAGCTACATATTCCAGGGCTCATGTACTCATGCGCAGAAAGAACATGATGATGATGGAATCCAATAAATTGCTAAATGCTCTGTTGCTACAAAAAATGTTAGCTACAATGGACTGTCGCCATTTTTGACATATAATCATCTGTTGCCTCATTTAATACCATTGTTGCTGTTTATCTGGCTGCAAGCAAACGTCATCTTTTCTACAGATGATTGGAACACGATACATGTACTGCTGCCTTCGCCTATAATCATCCATGTCGATTCAGTACTGTGTTATTGATAGGAACAGTTGTGGCTATTCCACCAACCAACTTTACAGAGTTTGCAAATAATTGAATTATGAATGGTTCAATTTTCGTCAGAAGTTTATATCATGTAATCAAACTGGCTGGTCAAATATACAGAGAAAGAAAAACAATCAACAGTAACTCTGGCTGTTGACACATGTACCTTACCCATTTTTAGAGAGAGGCCCAAGTCTGCGACTCAATTGCGTAGCGAAAGAACGGCCGCACGAAAATAGTCCAACCGACATTTCAGTTGTGTATCACTCCTGATTGCGTTCTGATTGACGTGAACCACATTCTCGTCTCGCGAGACTCCCTACTGCGAGAAAGAGTCTCACGCGTAAATGGGAGCCATCCCCCCAAAATTTGGGGGGTGAGTAGGCGGCGTATGATTATCTGGCTTGTCACTGACCTGCTGACTCCGCCGAGTTAGAAGCGAATTGCTAAACATAACGTGGGCTATATAATTGGGAAATGACTCTTTCCGTTTCGGAGCATATCAATCGCGAACAAATTATTGTCGGTATGTATACTTGGCCGTGAAAGCGAGTTATCTAATACAGGAAGTAGTTCGCGGGTAGACACGGCTCGCTTTGAGAATGATGTCATGCTGCCTCGCTTTCAATCTCGAAACCAATTTTCCAGCGGAGAGCGACCCCTGGTGGCGAGGTTGCCTCGCTTTGAGATTGGAGATTCAAAAATGTCACCAGTTTACATGAGAGTCGCTTTGGTCTCCCGCGGGTACACACCCTGCATACCAAACGGCTGCTCCAACTTCCGCCGGAGGGTCAACTTCCGCCGGAGGGAAATTTCAAATTTGAGCAGCTAAGTAAGTTCAGATTTTTCATTTTTTGGTAGTTTTCACGTATTTAGTACTCGAAAATGTAATGAGAAAATGTTCTCAAGGGGACGTGTTAGCAATTCGTGTGAAATTTTCAACTCGTCCTTGTATTATTTTTTAATTACAATTCATTTTATCTGACATTAAGAGCTATATTGCAACATAACAGTGATTAGATGCTTAAAAAATCATCTATTTGTGTATCATCCGCCAAATAAGTTATAGATATATGAAGAGTAGTTCCTTAACAGCAGGCTGATAGCTTGTAGTTTCAAATAGTTCAATCTACTTCGGTCACTGTTAATTTTTCTAGCTCATGCATGTTCGTATATGATACAAATACCGCCGGAGGAGCATGTTTCGAAGATCTGATTACCGCCGGAGGATCTAATCTCTATGCGTTTGTGTATGTACACGATCAGGCCACTTTATTATATGTTAACCATGCAGAAATAGCCATGATCATCATTAATTTTATCCTCGACATTTACGCTCCATCGTGCCAACTCGTGTATTGGCCTAGGTGTTCTCATCGGCAGTTTGTCACCCCCTAAACTGTCGATGAAACAGCGATATTTCTGACAGTATGAGGTATACAATCTGACGCCGTGAGAATGTTGCGATTGTGTATCCGTCAGATAGTCTAGGTATCGGATAACCCTCAAACACTTTTGAGAGCATTTATTTAAGGATAGCAATCCCCTTAGAGGGTCAAAATTTGTCACTTTTTTATTACTTCATTCAAATATTCACTACTTCCTCTAACATTTGGTGAAAAAATGAGATAAAAATTATAAATAGAAGTGCTTTAATATTAGGATTGAAAATTTAGTTTCCGAGGCCCTGGAACAATTAAACAGATTGCCTTAGCTTGGGCTTGGCTACTATTTTTTTTGTCTTAAATTTCCCTTTCCAAAACTCATTTCCGCAGTATTATGGTAAGCTAATTATCTATTAGTCCTACTTATTTACATTAATGTACCCCATTCTGATCAAAACCATGCAAACATCCTTATTTTTGTTTCTAGTTATGACAGTGACACTTCACTCAGACACCCGCCGTGAAGTAATCCACACAGGTGTGAACAAGTTTTAGCAGGTTTTTAAAGTTTAAATTGGACTTTAAACCGACTTGATGAAAAAAACTTAGTGTAGTAGTTATCCAGAATAAACAGGAATTCGAGTAGGTCTCATTAGACAGATTAAAAATGTATTTGACAATAGAATTCAAGCAAAAAATAGGGATTAATTCATCAGTTGTATAGCTGGACACATTTTTCCCGATTTCTAGCCTTTCATTTTTGTACAAAATCCGAAATTCAAAAGTTTATTTCTCGAAAAGTATCCATGCTACGCTTTTGAAATTTGGCATGCTTGTTACTTATAAGGTGATCTAGAAAACCTTATCTCACTTTTTGTAAGGTCGGCTTCGTTTTATAATTATCCAACTTTTAAGACAAACGACCGTAAAAAGTACATTTTTTTCCAATTTATTTTAATAAAATAGTTATAAAAACAAAACCAGCCAAAAATTTAAAAAAAATGAGATAAAGTTTACTAGTTCGAATTGTCTCCTACCAAGGTATACCATCAAAGTTGAAACAAGACCAACAGTTTTCATGAAATTTCAATTGAAAAATGGACGCTACTGTTTTCATTTTAATTTGTTAAAATTTAAATATTTTCTACACAGTAACAGCGTCAGTTATACAAATCATATAGTTGGAATCCCTACGATGTATACTTTCATAAAATATATAGTTTATTATGGTTATGTTGTATATTTATTGATACCGACGACAAATGGTCATGGGGGTGCAAAAACTGCCTCTAAAGGGACAGCTATCCTTAAAGCACCATTAAGCGTTTCTGAACAAGAAGTACCGTAATAGATAAAAATTTCTGAGTTTATTGAGTTGTTTGAACTACACGATTTATGGAAAAATTAGGTAATAAAGCTAGGTGGCAACTCACTAGGTTAGCGTTACACTATGATGAAGATCAAAGCAGTGACTGAAAATAACCACGGCATGTGCAAGAAACCCAGACGCGGGCGTGGCGTGCACACGCACTGACATTCCGGCTCACGTACAGCTCTCCAACCGGTCCAAATTTAGCATTGTTCGAGATGGGAAGTCCGATTATAAACTGCTATATCTGAATAAATATAGGTTCCCCCAAACGTATTTACCCCTACAAAGTTTCTGCAATATATCACCTTCCCTATGCTACAAATTAATGTAATTTATGATTTTATTTGGCGGATCTAAATTCGATTTAACCGAAGTAGTAGTGTGAATCCCTTCTCCATGTTAAAAGAATGGGAGAATGCCCTGACCGACAGCATAGGTCTACAAAAACCGATTGATTTCACCCTCTTGCATTACCAATGAAACAGAAAGACAAATGTTTACCTGAAAAATTCATGTAATTGTATTTGTGAATAAATATGAGAATTTACGTCAAAAGACTTTTGAAAGAGAGCGAAATTCAGCTTTTTGGCGGAGTCACGGTCGGCTGAACACTTACGGTTGTGTCTGATTGGACGAAAGTGAATATGCTGGACAGCGGCCTGAGGTCAACATATGGTCAGTCTCATTGATTTATGACTGGCTTTCTTTGGTAGGGCTTATGTTTAGAACGGATCCAGGCGATGATAGGGCCCAACTATTGTGATTCAAGCGAGATTTAGGCCTCAGACCATAAATGACGAGGAGTTGTGGGTTTAACTCCGTGGATTTAGTTTAAAGACCTTCCCCACCTTTGCTGATGCGCACAACGTCGCGCATGTATTTATAGCGCGAATGCCAAATGATGTTGCATTAGGTAGTCTCCCTTCGATCACGCTGATAACAGCACACGCCATAGCAACGTCAATTGATTTCCGGCCACTTTTAGAGAAAATCTGCGTCAAACGATGTTAGAAGTCAAACGAGTTCGGTGACCCCATTATTGGATGGGAATAATTAGCTATAGGCTTTAACAGTCAGACAATTCCATGAGCAAATTATCATTGAATTCAGATGGAAATGGTCCAGTCTGAAAGACAAAGACCACGTGAACATGAGCAGCGCACATTGATATTCGGTGGTGTGTGACAATTTTTGGAGCAAAATCGTACAATTTAAATTTCATCATTTTTTTTTTACAAATTAGACAAAAACGCCCCATAGGTACGTCATGAGCTTGAACGTGAGTTCGATGACTTAGTAATTTTTTCTTGAAATGAATTTGTATATTTCCAAGGTACATCCGTGCAAAATTTGGTGAAATTCTGATGATGATTTCTTAGGGTGAGGAACGTCCTTTTATTGGGCCTAAAGATTGTGGTTCAAGCCAGATTTAGATCTCAGACCATACACTGCGAAAAAAAATTGTGTTGAAGCCATTTTAGCACCAAAATTGTGTTGAAAATAACACAAATTGTGTAAGAATGAGCACTAATTTGTATTGAACTCAACACAATTTTGTGTTGATATATTAAGTTAAACACAAAACCATGTTGATTTCAACACAAAACATTTTGTGTTGTAGCCATTTTAGCACAAAATTGTGTTAAAACAACACAATATTTTTCGCAGTGTAAATGGTGTGTTTAACTCAGTGGATTTCGCTTTAAAATAGTATCTTTTTCATTCGTTCGATGGATTCAGTATTGAGTGAGGACGGTACATTCATTTAGCTCGGCCAAGAAGAGACAGTGGTACTCCGGCGGTAATTGTATCATATTATTATTGACTCCGGCGGTAGTCAGATCTCACTCCGCCGTATGTTGTATCACCACTTCCACACAGGTCATATTCATGCGTCTTAAAATCATCAAAATTCTTCCTTTTCACATATAAATATCATCTTGCCATTAAAAGGCAACCTCGTTTTACATAACGATCGTAGGTATATTCTTGATTAATTAGATAAAATGCATATTTGATGTAGTTTTTCTAAGAAAGGTTTCTAGATTCGGCTTCTAATGGATGTAATTGTCTATTTAGAATTATCCCGTTCTCAAAAACACGTCAGCTAGTTAAATAAACGTACCATCTAACGATTGAGACAATTTGATATTGTTGATAGGGTATGGTTCTGACATATCAACGTAAAAACCAACAAGTTGTCCTACCATTTTGCACGATCTTCCCTCCGGCGGAAGTTGACCCTCCGGCGGAAGTTGGAGCAGCCGTTTGGTATGCAGGGTGTGGGGTAGACACGGCTCTCTTTGAGAATGTCGTGAACCATAGACTGGTTACCTCCCCTGGATGTTCATACAGTGTGATATTTAGCAATTTCCACACAAAGTTACAGCCGTACGATAGATCAGACATATGGGAAGATTAATCCAGCTTGGAGTTTGATAAATAACTTAAGGATGTCCGCTGGTGGTAAATCAAAGTAATTAACTTTTTGAATAATGTGTGTTGTTGCATTCATAATTGTGTAATATGAGGAAAAACAAAGAAAAAAATATAGGTTGGTGTGCATTTTTGAGCTGTAGGCAACATTAAGTGGACTGCCCTATGCTCAATTTGATAACCTAGAAAGCATAGGGAATAGCCCTAGTTTTGAAGCATATTCATGAAAATTCATATAAATAGTATTTAACTTTTTCTTATATTCTAACTGTTTGCAGATAATCACAATGTCTTTCAAAATTTAGCAAATTGGATGGATGTTGCTGTGCAAAATTCTCGGCTAGGAGGCTTTTAAAGGAAATCCCCATCTCTTAACCTAGGGAAGGGAGATAACCCAATAGAAAAACAGGCAAAATGGCTGCCAAAGTCAAAAACCACCAGCGGACATCCTTAAGTAAGAAAAATGGTGCATTTGGGAATTTTTGTTGTGTAATAATCATGATATTACGATTTTTTATATACTTGGCCATGAGATATACTATTTGAACAATATTTCCAATGCATGATTTGCCAATTTAACTAATGTGGTCAATCTGGGTATATCGGGGAAATATTATCTGGTGGTAACGCTATGAAAAAATAGTGCTACCTGTTTAGCGGTGCTCTCCAATATGACATAATAAGCCAATCACAACAATTCTGCTTATTAAATATGATATTGATTGCCGTTTCGTTCATGGATACTTACAATCTTTCCGTGAGACCATCTTTGGATATTCCCAGCCGCCCGACAAATACCAGACTATTCGACGGGAGCTATCATTTGAACTTTCTGAAGAAGAACGTTTACCGTACCACAACCCATCTCTAGACATGATAGCTTATTTGGACTCAGTTTCACTATATTCTTTACTATATTGGTCCACATATCCAAGGGGCGTTATTTTTAAGCTGTTTCGCCCTGATTGGCTAACCAGGCACGGCGGAAGCAATTTGTGATTGGAGAGGCCATGCAGCATCACAGCACAATAGGCCAGCACAACAGTCCAGGGATCTTGCATGGCCGTTGACGCGTTCTTGCGTATTTCCGAGCAATAAAACATGAAATCTTCGCCTCTGTAAACTCTATTTGTTCTGCCTGTTTTGTTGTTTCTCACAAGATTTTTTTTATCAAATATTCGCCGTCAAGCAAATGATGATGTTCGGAAGTATAAATAATTTAAATACTAAATATCATTTCAATCGAAATACAAGCGTCCGTCATTCAATATTCAGCCGTCGTCCATTAAAGAATTTCCGCGTACATAATCCAAAGACCTAGATCATATACCATAGCATTAGCACCAAATTAAACAAAAATATGATAGTATACATAAAAATGCAAGAGAGAAGCCGTCAATATTCAAGACATCATGAGGTTCCAAAAGTATCAAATCCATTTCGGATCAATATTCTTAATCTATATAATTTTCATGGTAAAGTCGTTATCTAGAGTATGATGTATCTCTCATGTAAGGGGCGACTAACTGGGGCACCCGTGGGGTTCCCGGGTGTGAAAAGGAATAGGACCCCTCTCGAGGGATCCCGGGTGTGTAAAGGAATAGGACCCTACCCGTGTGGTTTCCAGGTGTGAAAAGGAATAGAAACCAAACGTCGTGATATGACTGAAATAGTGTTGAAAGCGACCGTTAAATCGCACCGGTATTCACCCACTCACTCACCCTGACACGCTTTGATTGTGACTGTTCATATGAACATCATGAGTATCTTAAAATACATGGGTTCATACACTGTCAGGGAATGATCCTGAATAGATCAGGCTGCACATCCACAACTCAATTTCAGGGATTTTAAATTGAAAATTTCCTGAAATTCAGGTATATCATCCATGAATTAAAGCTAAATTACCTGAATTTTAGGGGATTTTACGTACCTGAATAGGGTCGGGAACATACTAATCAGGGTGGTAAATTTGCCTGAATTTCAGGGAAAATCCTCTCATTCAGGGATCATTTTCCTGAAATTCAGGAAATTATCCCTGAATTTCAGGTGAAATCCCTGAAATTGAGTTGTGGATGTACAGCCTGATCTATTCAGGATTATCCCCTGAATATTTCTGAGAGTGTACGGCCCCTAGCCCCGGGTTAAGCGGAATTGAACAAACGTAACGCCATAAATCTTGCACGCTACGCTCGCATTTTTCTATCAGTATGCGATATGTATATCGCCAAATTTAAGAAACTTTCACTGGAGGCGCTTGGTGGTATAGCCCTGTTTTATAAGATTCCGCAATAATGTACACAATGTTTTTCTACTTGTTAGGGAGCCGAACAAAGTTCACCTTATGAATGTGAATGATTTTTCTTATATGCCCCTCATGCTTATTGGAAAGTAAAATCTACGGTGGCTTGTTAGGGCCATGCATAGATGTTTCCAATTTTCTGCCTTTCTCTATATTTTCAAGATTTCACTTTCGCATTTTCTCTCTTTTCTTGTCATACTCTTAGATTCATTTTCGATTTTTCAAAATTTATCTCTGATTTTTTTAATTTTGGTTTGTTCATTTTCAAGAAACTGCAACCATTTCCATACGAAAACGCTGGAAATTCATTTTCAAGAGACAAGAAATTAGCGAAAACCTCGAAAATTGCGAGAAACATCAGAAATAGCAAAACACACAGAAAATAATATCCACCGCGGTGGAAATAATATCCACCGCGGTGAAAATAATATCCACCGCGGTAAAAATAATTTCCACCGCCGTGAAAATAATATCCACCGCGGTTAAAACAATTTCCACCACGGTGGGAATAATTTTCACCGCGGTGGAAATAATATCAACCGCGGTAGGAATAATTTTCACCGCGGTGGATATTATTTTTAACGCGGTGGAAATTATTTCCACCGCGGTGAAAATTAAAAAATCAGAGATAAATTTTGAAAAATCGAAAATGAATCTAAGAGGATGACAAGACAGAGAGAAAATGCGAAAGTGAAATCTTGAAAATTAGAGAAAGGCAGAAAATTGGAAAGATCAATGCATGGCCCTAACAAGCCACCGTAAAAATCTGCATTTTTTCACTTTACTCTGTCGTGTGGGGGGTTTTTTTCTTTCGCTGCGTTTTTTTTGGGTTTGGTTTTGTGTCGTGCGCGTGTTATTTTTTTTGCTGAAAATATTGCCCCCCCACCCCCCAACACTGTTCCGCCGACCCTGCTAACTGATGTAGTTTGAAATTCGCCAGGGATTTATATAGCGCTGATGTCAGATAGAATATTCCGTGATATTATATCTGGGTTTACTGAGATTGGCATCGTGGTGTGATGTTGTTTTGCAGTTTTTGTTTTGTTTTTTGTTTGTTTGTTATATTTGACATATGTGTTCTGATACAATGTTTGCCAAACTCCTAGTCCGAGCTTCCTCTGACCCCTAGCCACGTTACGACAGATAGTATATTATAGATTGTCCCATCTTCACACTTCGAAGTCTGAACGGAGAAGTTAACTTGTCTATGAAGATGAGATTGTCCCAGCCAAAGACAAGCTATACTATCTGTCGTCGCGTGGCCAGGGGTCAGAGGAAGCTCGGACTACCAAATTCCCAGCGGCAGGTACAACCTGAGTAGTGAAAAAACGACAGTTTTGACACACATCATTAGAATCAGTTTGAGGTTCGGCAGGACCAATAGCAGGAGAAGGAGGAGGAACAAGGTTAGGAAGAGTAGATAGATTCTTTATTGCCATATACATGGCGTCCACGTTGGTGCGAGTAAACTACAAAGGTTATATTAAAAAAGATCAGTACAGACATAAAAATGGAGACGGACTTATGATACAAAAAACAAAGACATAAAAATATAAGCGAACATTAGCAAATATACATTTGAACAGATTTTATACACAGGGTTATGACATATAGCTTTACCATGACGAACATTGCATAAAAAATTGCATATAGCATGCAGAACAATAACACTGACAACGTCGAGTGAGCAATAAAACAGTTAATGATATGATGTTACCGGCTCTCGTTACTATTAAGTTACGAAGAAGATAAAAAGGTATCCCAAATATTGAAACATTCTCTGACATAATGTGCTACTTTGTGGCAAAGTTTAGGGTTTTCATTTGTTAACAGCCAATACAATTTATCGAAGTTGAGGGACGAGACGCAAGAACAGAAGCAGGAGGAAGACGCGCAAGAGCCGGAGAGAGAGGAATTGGAAGAGAAGGAGGAAAAGCAAGATCAGGTGGAGGAGGCGGAGGAAGACGAGAAGCAACAGGAGATGTAAAACTGGTTCGGGGATCATGATCAGGGTGCAGAGAATGAGATATGAGATCAATCACTCGATCAAGTGATACTATCCTAACTTTTAGAGTGGTCACCAGCGATGGATTGCCTGGTTCATTGAATGCGATATTAGCGTTTCTGATCATTCCGGCTCCTATCTTCTAACCCAGGTAGGACACTTTTCTCTACATTGGGAACAAGTGTCCGTCCTTGGTTGCAATAGAAAAGGATATAAAAAGGAACACTTACCACTAGGACATTCTCATCCATCACACCGGCATGCTCATGTTAAACTTCAACTCTGGCAATGATTTCAAGCTCATGAAATCTCAACTCTACCCATAATTGACCAAATCAGACAGCGCGAAATATTTGATCAAGATGAACTAGAGGTTCCAATTTCATCCTTCAGTTGCCACTTCAGCATGAAGCCTATGCTGATTGTTTTTTAAGCGAAAATATACGTCACCCCAACCTCCCACCTTGCCTTGAGTGAGCACATTATTTAAGGGAAAGTGCTAAAAAATAAATGTAGCAATAAATATCCGAAACAAAGCTGTGCATCTGAAAATATTAATTGCGAAGAGACGATTTTCATTGTTGGAATATCCCAGTGAGAAGTCGGGATTTATATAGTAATTGGTGGATTTCCGGACACTTACAGCGCACAACAAATGTGAAATAATTGTGAAGCATCAATCTTTTTAAATCTGATCACATTATAGGAAAGACGCAAAACATACAGAAGGCACACCTATAAAATACGCGCTGCACTGTATAGAAGTTTCATGTATCTGCCTCCAGTAGTTTCCAAGATATGGAGTGAACGAAAATTGGACAGACGGACAGAAAGACATCATGCATGGACCCAGGCAGGCACTCACACCAAAGCCTAATTAGAAGACAAGGCCATTCCAATGAAATTCCATCCAAGTTTGGTGAAATGTCATCCAGTACTTATCCACACATCTTGTAGAAAAGAGTAGACCTGTACATACATGTAAAACAAGACAGACACCAGTCACGGACGGATGCATATACACAAACCAAGACCTAAGATGAGGAGGCCATCTCGATGAAGCTGCCATCCAAGTTTGGTGAAATTCCGTGCAGTAGTTCTCCAGATATCTTGAGGACAAGACCTATACATGTACAAGTAGACGGACGGACGGACACCAAACACGCACGACACCAAAACATAATCAGACGAGAAGGCCAATCCAATGAAGATTCAACCCACGTTTAATGAAATTGCGTCCAGTTGTTCTCCAGATATCTTGCAGACAAGGCCTGTTACACATGTACCAGCAGATGGACAGACGGACGGACACCGGACACGGATGAACGCATGTATGCGTACCAAACCCTAATCAGATGACAGAAAAGGAGGCCAGTCAAATGAAGCTTGCATCTAAGTTTGGTGAAATTCCGTCCAGTAGTTCTCCAGATATTTTGCAGACAAGGCCTGTATATACATTTACAAGTAGATGGACAGACGGATACCGGACACGGACGAACGCAAGCACACACACACACACACACACACCAAAACCTAATCAGATGATGAGGCCTTTCCAGTTAAGCTTCCATCCAAGTTTGGTGAAATTCCGTCCAGTTGTTCTCCAGATATCTTGCAGACAAGGCCTGTATATAAATGTACACGTAGATGGGCGGATGAACGGATGGCCGTGCACCAGACACAGACGAACGCACACACACCAAAATCTAATCAGATGAGGGGGCTATCCCAATGAAGCTTCCATCCAAGTTTGGTGAAATTTCGTCCAGTAGTTCTCCAGATATCTTGCAGACAAGGCCTGTATATACATGTACACGTAGATGGACGGATGGACGGACACCGGACACGGATGAATGCACGCACACACGCCAAGACCTAATCAGATGAGGGGGGCCATCCCAAGTTTGGTGAAATTCCGTTCAGTAGTTCTCTAGATATCTTGCAGACAAGCAAAGGGGACAAACAGACAGATATACAGACAGACAGACAGACAGACAGACAGATAGCACAAACACTAGATGTCTCTCCCAACAATAACATTCACATGGTCCTATGCACATCATCCGGAATCCCCAAAATTCCAGGAACTATATAATTAACTTGACCTCAAACTTTAGTTACGACAAGTGCACGTTGACGAAAGGCAAGTTTTGCTACACCAATATCGAATGATAGGAATTTCTAAATAACAAACTGAAGCAGGAAGAAATACCCGAGGAGGAGTACGAATTACAAGCGTTTGGTCCGTCACTCATAATTCAGCCGTCGTCCATTAAAGAATATCCGCGCCTATAATCCAAAGACCTATTCCATATTCCATGTAGCAGTATTAGCACCAAATTTAAAAAGACAATCATAGTTTTCATAAACATAGGCTAGTTTCCTGCAAGAGAGAAGCGGTCAACAGTTTTCAATGATGCCGGCAAGACATGATGTTCCAAAAATATCAAATCCGTATCGCTGATCAGTATTCTTAATCCATAATAATCGTTGTAAAGTCGTCATCTTGAGAATGATGTATCTCAGTCACGCTTTGATTGTGACTGTTCATATGAACACCATGAGGATCTTGAAGTACATGGGTTCAAACGGCCCCTAGCCCCGGGTTAAACGGAATTAGACACAAGTTACGAAACGTAACGCCACAGATCTTGCACGCTACGCTCGTATTTTGCTATCAGCATGCGATATGTATCGCCAAATTTGAGAAACTTTGAGTGGGGACTACAGTGGGTATGGAACGAGGATCACATACCCTCCAATACATAGTTTTCGTCTTCGAGTCTTCCCAGTTTATTCCGGTGTGTCACTAGCCCAGGAGAATACCCCAGGCTGATGACACCTGACAGCAGCGGCATGATTGGGAGGAAAAAATATATTGAAAGGTGCGTGTTGATCTTAAAAGAGTGTGCAAGGTCGGCTAGATTCAACGGGATCATCTGCGGGCCCAAAGACAAAATGTCAGGCTACCATGAACACACACGTGCACTGTTCTTGGCCAACGAGGGAGTTCGATTCAACCTGCCACCTTGTCTGGAGCGAGAAGGCTGGAAAGGAAGACCTGTAACGACAAATATTAAATAGAGATAATATTAACATATACTTCGTTGAACATGTATACAACATTCAGATCGCGGTAGCGTACATTCCCTCAAAAGAATATCCCTGATCTTCAAATTACGTTTACCTGTACTCTTATAGTTACCTTTAAAAGGAAGTCTAATATGATAACAATATATATACAATTATTCACAAAAGCCCTATCTAATTCGCGAACATGCCTGATCACGGTCACAGTCTGGTCACTAATGGTTCCTTCGTGGTCAGGTCCAGCGTCTATCTTCCTTCCCCTGGTCTTCGTCCACTTCCGTCCTTATGTGCTTCACGTCTCCGTCGTTCCTAGGTACACGACCTGGACCCTCCGTGGTTAAGTCCGGCGTCTGTCTTCTTTCTCCCGGTCTTCTTCCATTTCCCGAACTGTATGAACTTCTCGTCTCCATCGTGTCTAGGTACACGACCAGGCCCTTTCGTGGTTGAGTCCGGCGTCTATATTCCTTCCCCCGGCCTTCTTCCACTCCCGGGCTGTATGGACTTGTCGTCTTCGTCCTGACTGGGTACACGACCTGGCCCCTCCAAGCGTTGGTAACTGTCAATGGATTCGGACGGCCTGGGCACAATAGTACTCTCACAGTACAAAGGCTTCTACGGCACCGGCCCGTCTCAACTGCTCGCCCAACCACAGCAGCAGACGGCACTCCTCGTAGGAACAGACCCCAGGCTTCAGCGACCCCGCTCAACAGCAACTCACTCCGCGGCCCGGACCCTAGGATGAATCATCAAGCCCAGAGATAACGGCTACACAGTCCACACGAATCTGGCGATACAGACATCAATAACCCACGGTGGATGGACAGGCACATAGTCTAAGAACTCTCTGTTCCCACTACTGCATGGAGCAATGTTAATAAATGGATGGCAGTAAATTCTATAACGTATATTCAAGGTTGTGGGAGACTATATGTATATGGGTGTATGAATGGATAGATCTTAGCTTGAAGCCGGCGGTAACCCAGTATAGGTAATATGTATGAATGACAAACACTGCCCAGGGGCCGGAGATTTGTGTGTGTAAGCGTGCAAGGATGGCAGCTCCTAGCCTGAAGCCGGCGAGCTGGGTGTATAAGTAAATGTGTAGATAGGTAGACCCTAGCCTTAAGCCGGTCAACCAGAGTAGGTAATTTGTATGAATATCAGTTCCTAACCAAAGCCTGTGACTTATCAGTGTAAGCTTGAATGAGTGTCCTAGCCTTAATCCGGTGAGTTGTGTGTTGGAGTAAATGTGTGGATAGGTAGACCCTATCCTGAAGCCGGCGGTCGCCCAATGTAGGCAAATGTATGAATATCAAGTCCTGGTCAAAGCCTGTGAGTGCAAGCGTGAATGGAAGTCAACTCCCAGCCTTAGGCCGGTGAGTTGTGTGTAGAAGTAAATGTGTGCACGGACAATTGTTTGTGTATTCTCTAGGATTAATTCAGTATAACAGCAAGCCTTTTCACAGGAAAATAATAGGCCAAAACCATTGTTCTCTACCGGCTGTAGAGATAGAGAAGAAGATACAGTAATATTTAAACACTGGCCACGTTGTCGACGCTAGTTGTCTGTACTTTAATTCCCAGAACTAAACCCGCACGATTGCAATACGGTCGAGACAGGCAGATATAGGAATGAAGTAAACGCGGCCTGACTGCGGGTTTTCTTCGGCCTGGCGACGGCGTACCTGAGATACAACACATATCACGAATCGCTAGATTCTTGGTATGTGCTTTAGAATAGGTTTACCAGAAGGCTATTCTGTGAAGTCATGTGACGCAGTCAGTATGTCGGCACCTCTTCCCACTTCCCTTATATGTGTTGCAATTCTGTATTCTTTCTTCCCCCAATATTTGACGATCCTTATATAGGCCCTCTGCTCTTCTGCGTATAAACGTAGAAAAATAACACTCCCTCATATGAAAACACACCACAAGTACTTGCAGAGAAAGTGCCGCTCTTCTGAGTGTGAGGTAAAGAAAATTACACAAAAACTGTCCATCACTCGGTGT
This sequence comes from Hanleya hanleyi, assembly GCA_036873755.1. Lineage (NCBI taxonomy): Eukaryota > Metazoa > Mollusca > Polyplacophora > Lepidopleurida > Hanleyidae > Hanleya > Hanleya hanleyi. Next base: position 52,144 of record JAVTVY010056221.1, on the reverse strand, counting down.
TTTCCCGAGGCTTAAACCATAACTCCAAACAGACTTAACTGTAAACTTCGCCGCCAACTCTCTTTAGTAAATTTACACGATGACTAAATTCATTGGAACGCTTCTGCATTTCGCTTGGCTGACCTCACAAAAATGGGGTTTTCCCTAACAGCGACCGAAGCGAGCTGGCTTACCATAGTCCTTTTACCATCTCGATTGATCGTTTGAGGTAATATCACCGGGATTTCCGAGGCATTGTCTGTCTCCTGGATCATCCTAGTTCATTCTAGGAAAGTTCCAGCTTTGAATTCACTCCGGTAAGTAACACGCACTCATTCTACTCACGTAAACACAAGTTACTTTCGTTGTCGACTGTAGTCACGTTCCAGAACAACAGCTGTGATCATTAAGGGGGAAACACACACGGCTTTCGTTACACTTCCCATGCCTTCGAAAAACATGACACCCTCGTCATGGCTCTCGTCACGCTACCAGCAGCACGGGTGGGTAAAACAGAACATATATACATCGTTTTTTGAAGACAAATTACAGGACGACAATCCTCTTGACTTCCTGGCCAAGTCGTCGTCAGGCAGAGCGGACATCAGGTCCACAGCAGGCCGCAGCTATCTCTTGCTGGAGTAAGACCTATTTGCAGGTCGGCCCTGCAACACAGGTCATTCCACGGCGATCGCGGGCATCAACTGTACTTTTCCGACAGCACGGTCGTGCATCTCCCGTCGACCGGCAGACTGGGACGTAGTCATCATGGCGTATCGGTCGCTGTTTACGGCATCTGTGTGTCGTCTGTAGAGGACTCCACGTCTCTGACAAGGTCATCGGCTCTTCCGGAGGGGCGGCTCGATTTCAACAGCTGATAAATTCGGGGGATCAGGTGGTAGTCCAACCTCGTGGTCTGCTAATCTCTGGTGACGGCGGGTTCTTCGTCCACTTCTCGTTTGCCGAGGTCCGAGGTTCTCACAGCGGCTGGATGTTCACGGAAACACGATTTCAGGCTCATTTTCGGACTCAACGTCACCATTATTCTCTGAAAAATCAGTGGATTCACTATCCGACGTCTCTCTGGGGGTAGAAGGGCTTTAGACGATGATGATGGACTACACGGAGGTCACAAGCCTCGTCTGCGATGCGGTATGTTACATCAGTGAGGGCTTCTTTTACAACAAAAGGTCCTGCCCAGCGGACTCGGTAGTTTCCGGATTTCCCCACGTTTAAGGGCGGACATGTACAAGTAAATCTGATCACCAGGCTTGTAGTTGTGAGGAAAAACTCTCGTATCGTAGATTCGTTTCTGCCGCCTTAAGCTTTTCCGCGTAGATTCCCGAGCAAACTCATGTATCTTGGTCATCTCGTCCCGAGGTCTTTACCCACTGTGTCGGCTCCACTTGCTGCTTCGATGGTGCACCCTAGGTCAAATGTGATGGCAAGGCAATTTCTCGTCCAAACACTATCATGTTTGGGAAATATGCCTTTGTCTCATCAAGGGTCGCACGGTACGACATTAACACCAACGGAATGTGGAGATCCCTGTCATCTGGGTGACGTTTAATGCTGGCGTGCAACATCTGAGCTAAGGGCCGATTAAACCTTTCGATCCTGCTGTTCGACTGGGGGTGGTAGGCTGTTTTTCTGGTCCCCCGGAATACACGACTTTCGAATTGACGGCACTTGTCGGAGTGTATGACCATTGGTACGCCAAATCTGGTCACGAAGTGATCTACGACAGCTTGAGCAACCTTCGTGGATTCTTGATTCGGTAAGGCTACGGCCTCCACCCAGAGGGTGAAATAGTCTCCAATGATGACCACGTATTTGTTTCCTCGACAGGTCTCTGCCAATGGCCCGAGAATATCAAGAACTGCCCTCTCTCCCGCCCTCTGGATTTTCCTCCTGCTGACTTCATGTGGTTACACACGTCGCAGCTCCGGCACCATTGGCGAACATCCGTCCAGGCCACATGTACGCCTGTCTCACTTTGGTCAAGGTTTTTCTTACCCCGGTTGGGATGTTTCTTTGTCTATAGAGTTGCTTGAATTTCTCATTAAAAATATCTATGTGAAATTTGGCAACACAATATATCAACAGCATATAGGTATTCCAATGGGTACTAATTGTGCACCCCTATTGACTGACCTATATCTGTTCTTTTATGAATATGACTATATGCAGGCGCTTTCAAAAACCGATCCATTCAAAGCCTGTTCCTTCTCATTCACCAAACGCTATATAGACGATCTTCTCACTGTGGATAATCGCTATATAAATGACGCAGTGAAGGATCCAAAGGAAAAACTACAGATAGCCCTACAGGCACATCTCTATAAAAATGAAGCGGGCATTCTCTCTCGTCGACTTTATGACAAAAGAGATGATTACAATTTCGACATCGTAAACTATCCCTTTCTGGATAGTAATATTCCAGTGGGACCTGCATATGGCGCATACATATCTCGCTTAGTAGCATTTGCTAGATCCTGTGTTAGATGTGATGATTTTAATCAACGTCACAAAACATTGTTGCAGAAACTTATAAAACAGGGCTATTCCACCAAGCGCCTCCACTCAAAGTTTCTCAAATTTGGCGATACATATTGCATGCTGATAGCAAAATACGAACGTAGCGTGCAAGATCTATGGCGCTACGTTTCGTAACTTGTGTCTAATTCCGCTTAACCCGGGGCTAGGGGGCCGTATGAACCCATGTACTTCAAGATCCTCATGGTACTCATATGAACAGTCACAATCAAAGCGTGACTGAGATACATCTTTTTTTTAGATGACGACTCTATAACGAATATTATGGATTAAGAATACTGATCAGCGATACGGATTTGATATTTTTGGAACATCACGATGTCTTGCCGGCATCATTGAAAACTGTTGACCGCTTCTCTCTTGCAGGAAACAAGCCTATGTTTATGTATACTATGATTGTCTTTTTGAATTTGGTGCTAATACTGTTATATGGAATATGGAATAGGTCTTTGGATTATGGACGCGGATATTCTCTAATGGACGACGGCTGGATTATGAATGACGGACTAGACGCTTGTAATACTATCGTGGCATTCCTTTAACACTTCACGTCTCAAGGAGCGTGGGACCAACAGCAGCCGTCGTTTCACATCTCCCTGTACGTCCACTCATTTGCTCACGATCAAGGATCCGTTCATCTCTAGTAGACTAAAGGCACCCCACAGGGTCTTAATTACGGACCCATATTGTCTGATGTCCTCCCTGGCTGGTCGGCAGTCTTATTTACCCAATCTATAACGGGCTGCAGTCCGTATCCTCTGAAGTCTGCAGTCGGTGGTATTATTTCTGCAAGACGGACAGCTTCCTGGCCTACAGGAACCTGTTCGACCACAATGTTTACATGGGATTCAACTCATGGCGTCAGCTTCCCATGCTTCTGCCCGGGCCGGTGCTGAATTTCAAAATCGCAAGCTGTCCCTCCGGCTCCTTAAATCGCATTAACCACTCCACACCACTCCAGACCCATGGTCGATTCGCAACAGAAATTTTCGACCGAATAGATAATGCCGGAAATACTATGCAAAGTATACAACGACCAGAAGTTCCCGTCTAATAATACAGTAGACCAGAAGTTCCCTTCTAATAGCACAGTAGGCACGTTTGGTTTTGGATAACACCCTTCTCCGTTGATCTCTTGGGACAACACGACCCCAATGCGGAAATTGCTGGTATCTATGTCCAGGATAAAGGGTAAACTTCAGGGATTCTTCCATTGGGCAAAGGAATAGACCACGGGTCAACTTTTCGGCCACCAATTGTCGTAAAAGTTTCTGAAAGAGCGTGGTTAATCTATTATTTTGAAGACTCAGCACTGATATGTTATAGAAAAATGAATGTCGAACATTCCCCACCAAGTTTCCTAGAAAATCCCTTAAAAATGGTCAAATTCACCTCAATTTCCTGAAAAATTTGTAAAAGGGATTTCAATTAAATTTCTTTATCATGTTCCCAGTTGATTTTTAGGCACAGACACAGATTTACTTCATGACCCCGAGCAGCGTGTGGATGAAGCCAGCAGTCGATCTTTATATGCTCGTTTGTAGCGTTAATCATGCTGAACAGGATGGTATTATAGATATAAGCTATTAAGAAGGCAAGAAGAATTATGATGTAGCAGAACACGGGCGGTCTATCGTATTATGAAATTAGACCGGGGCCATTGCTACAAAACCGTGGAGGGCCACCAAAGGGCTACTGAAAATCCGGCATCACCAACATAGGTGCGGTCGTCAGCTTCTGTCTGAGGTGGCCAAATGATTCCTGAGCTGAATCATCCTACAGAAACACCGTCTTCTCCTCTGCCAGTCGGTGTAGAGGAGCTGCTACGGTCGCAGTCTCGTCTAAAACGTCGATAGTACCCGCCGAGGCCAACAAATCTTCCGTCTGTGAGGTAGGCGTTGATTTAGCCGTTTTCCGATGACACATTTCGATGGTTTCAGTTTAATGCCGTGCTGATGCAATCTTCTGAAGACTTCCTCCAGCAGTTGGATCATCTCCTCGAAGATACGTCCGAAATACACTATGATATCGAAATTGAGCGAGCACGTGCCGTAATGAAGGTAAGCCAAAACGGCCTCCATTAATCGCTCGAAGGTTCCTGTGGCGTTACACAGCCAGAATAGCATGGCTCGGAACTGGTACAGGCCCCCGTAATCCGCAAAGGCGGTTTTACATATGTCTTACTAAGCTACCTCCACCTGCCAGTAACCTGACATCAGGTCGAGTGTACTGGCACCAGAGAGAGAATCCAGGAAATCATCTATTCTTGGCAAGGGTATGCGTCTTTCTCCGTCACTTTGTTAAGCGCCCGGTAATCGCCGCAGAAACGCATCTTCCCATCCTTCTTCCTTACCAGGACTTCTGGTTCAGACCAGCACCCATTGGTTACAAGCGTCTAGTCCATCATTCATAATCCAGCCGTCGTCCATTAGAGAATATCCGCGTCCATAATCCAAAGACCTATTCCATTTTCCATATAACAGTATTACCACCAAATTCAATAAGACAATCATAGTATACAAAAACATAGGCTTGTTTCCTGCAAGAGAGAAGCGGTCAACAGTTTTCAATGATGCCGGCAAGACATCATGATGTTCCAAAAATATCAAATCCGTATCGCTGATCAGTATTCTTAATCCATAATATTCATTATAAGTCGTCATCTAAAAAATGATGTATCTCAGTCACGCTTTGATTGTGACTGTTCATATGAGTACCATGAGGATCTTGAAGTACATGGGTTCATACGGCCCCTAGCCCCGGGTTAAGCGGAATTAGACACAAGTTACGAAACGTAGCGCCATAGATCTTGCACGCTACGTTCGTATTTTGCTATCAGCATGCGATATGTATCGCCAAATTTGAGAAACTTTGAGTGTAGGCGCTTGGTGAAATAGCCCTGTTTTTTAAGTTTCTGCACCAGTGTTTTGTAACGTTGATTAAAATCGTCACATTTAACACAGGATCTAGCAAATGCTACTAAGCGAGATATGTATACGCCATATGCAGGTCCCACTGGAATATTACTGTCCCTTCAATGACCCTTCGATTCAACATGTCCTTGACCTGATGGTCTATTTTTTTAAGAGCGTGAAGAGGTGGACGTCGTGGAGGAATCCGGTTCCTGATCCGGTTCCTGTACCGTTGCTGTTCGTTCTAAGGCACGGTCATCCTTGGCAAACAAGTATGTGTAGTGGGTAACAATGTCTTCTACGGCCAAAGCTCGTTCTAATCCCTCACTGGACTGTTGCACTAAGGCCTTAAATGCCGTGGTCACCTTGCAGTCGTCACGGTTGTCTCCCCGGAGGCTGGACTGTTCTGATTCAAAGGCTCTGCACTCGATAGAGCTGAATTATCAACTACCTCTACTTCAGTCAGTCTACCACACAAACTGCCGGCCTGTTCAACGGCAGGGTCAGTGAATCGCAGGGTAACTTCATAGTCACGGCTTTGGCCACCATTGTTCCGGTCCTCCTTATGAACTCAGTAATATGTTCCACCATTCCGTACTCTCCCGGTAAGGCACCTCGGACTGTCCCAGTCACCAGGGACTCAGCTCCAACTGGAATGGCAACATTGGAGCGATATGCAAGAGCTGGGAAATATTGACGACGTCTGGTGTCTAAAAAACAACCATATGACTCCACAGGAAAACCTTCCTCGGCAACTCACATTCAAACCCGAGGATACGGTGGATTCTCGGATGTAGCCTTGAAGTCTCTGTTACAAACACACAATAGCAGTCGTGGCTCCCCACGACATCACACTGTACATATCGGTCACCATACTCCATCCGATGTTTCTCCGTATCAATCTTAGTACAGGGGGTACCCAAGGAATCGTAACCGAGGAGAGCATCCACTGTCAGTGCTTCAACAATCATTTTATGTGTCCGGGTAGTCCCATCTATAGTTGTCTTGAAGTCTGCTTCACCTTGTAGGGGCATAGTTGTACCATCGGCCATACGGCCGGCGACGATTTTAATCAACGTCACAAAACATTGTTGCAGAAACTTTTAAAACAGGGCTATACCACCAAGCGCCTTCACTCAAAGTTTCTCAAATTTGGCGATACATATCGCATGCTGATAGCAAAATACGAGCGTAGCGTGAAGGATCTATGGCGCTACGTTTCGTAACTTGTGTCTAATTCCGCTTAACCCGGGGCTAGGAGCCGTATAAACCCATGTACTTCAAGATCCTCATGGTACTCATATGAACAGTCACAATCAAAGCGTGACCGAGATAACATCATTCTCTAGATGACGACTTTCAAACGAATATCATATGGATTAAGAATACTGATCAGCGATACGGATTTGATATTTTTGGAACATCATGATGTCTTGCCGGCATCATTGAAAACTGTTGACCGCTTCTCTCTTGCAGGAAACTAGCCTATGTTTATGTATACTATGATTGTCTTTTTGAAATTTGGTGCTAATGCCTTTATATGGATAATAGAATAGGTCTTTGGATTATGGACGCGGATATTCTTTAATGGACGACAGCAGAATTATGAATGACGGACCAGATGCTTGTAATACGAATGGGCGCAAAAGAGGGACTTCTCAACGCTAGCCTAAGTCGTGGACTAAGCTGGTTGTACACCCACTCGTTTAGAAGAGAAATCGATGCACCTGTGTCGACGCAGCACCACAATCCCACGGATCCCATCTTAGCCGGGAGATACAGTCCGGCCTCACCAGAGTTATTCACTGTAGGAGGTTTTGATGGAGGTTTCGGCTGCCCTGGAGGTTGATAATCGTCCGACCTACGCCACTATGGACTATTCGCACGGTAATGGCCGTCGTATGGTTGTCCCCGTCCACGTTCATTTCCCCATCTCGACTGATATCGTCGTGGTCGTTGCTGTCACTGTGATTCAGTATTTCACTGAATCTTCACCTTTATTCTTCTCTCAACCGTTGATTCTCCGTTTCATCTTCTTCGGTTGATGCGGCTGCCTGGTCATTCTTCTCCCAGCAGTTGGCTTAGCTGTCGGCCAGTGTTTCCGACGCTGGTAGGTCTTGAATGCTTCTACTTTCACGGCCGCATGCACCGTGGCATCCACGGTCTTAGGCCTTGTCTGCCAGACTGAAATCTCAGCTCGTCACCGATTGCCTCTAGAAACTGTTCCTTGACGAGGGTATCTTGAATGTCGTCTCTGGCTTCAGGATAAGCCCGCTGCGCCAGGCGGATTAACGGCTGATCCAGGCCTGGGAGGTCTTCATCTCTTTCGCGGTGCCTAGATTTCTGCGGCGACTTGTGCAGGTCCATCTGATTCGGAGGAGCGAAACGCTTCTCCAAGGTCTGTTTCAAACGGCCACACTCAGTACTGCCCGGTTCAGACTTAAGGCTGGTTAATACTTGCTGCGCTGACCCCCGTCATACCACGATCAGGTACTGCCCTGCTGGTGGTACGTCCACCCATTTATATCGGCGCAATGCCCGAAATGGGCCTATATGAGGGCCTTCGCCACGCACAATGGGAATCGGTATATCCTGACATGCATCGATAGCCTGTCGAAGTATGCGTGAGTTGTACCCATCCGGACGAAAACATGGGGCCAATCTCGTAGCTGTGTTCATAGGGATAGTCAAGACGAAGGCACGGAATTCTTCAGCAAACCGATTCAACAGTTTCTGAAAGCTCAAAAGGTGTTGTTCTTTCACACGTACAACGAGACCAGGGCTTCCGTTGTGGAAAGCTTCAACAGGGCGTTCACAAAGGCCGCATTTACAAATATTTCACTTATAAGAATACAAGGAGGTACATTGATGTCATCCCAAAACTTGTGACCGGTTAAAATCGAGCCTATAGCCGTGGTATTCAGAGAGCTCCCAACACCGTTAAGTCCGGCGTATCTTGTACCCCATTCAACCACAACCACGACGGAAGGAGGTGCTCAAGGTCGGGAACCCCCTACGGATCAGTAAAGTCAAAGGCAAGTTCGAGAAGAGTTATCTCCCCAACTGGAGCGATGAGCACATGTGATTAAACGCCACGTATCCCGACCACCACAAGTGTATGAGCTGGAAGACCTTCAAGAGGAGCCATTGCAAGGAACGTTTTACGAGAAAGAATCACAGCCCATGGTGAAAACAGCTCAAGACTAATACACTGGAACGCACACTGAAAACCGAGCGACGCCTTGGTAAGACGGTGCATCTCGTGAAATGGCAAGGCTGGCCCAGATCCTTCGATTGCAGGGTCCCGGACAACCCGGTACAGCGGCTATAAAGCCAGAAACCACAGTCTTCAGCGTTCATTCTACGCTCGACCTTGAGCACTGTGCTATGGAAAAAGAGCAGCTCTCTCTGAACACAGCGTATACAAAAACTGCGTAAAGCACAAGTGGGCTTTGTGATGACATTGCTAACCCTGCTTGCTATTTTGTATGGGGGTGTGTGTTACGACGTGGCGTACCTCAACTCTCTACTCATCCCACCTAGGACACAACCACCAGCCGTGAGTGCAAGTCAGACGAATCTACAGACCCCTCCATGCTAGCGCCAGTCAAATCTCATCTGGCCCCAGCAACCAACACACCGAGTATACAGCCCAGGTCAGCATCGATCCCCACACCAAGTATTGAAGCGACCACTGCCGGAAACTCCATCGTAAAGACCATCCACGGTGAACGCACTAAATTACAACACATATAAGAGAAGTGGGAAGATGTGAAGACATACTGACAGAGTCACATGACTTCACAGTATAGTCTTCCGGTTAACCTATTCTAAAGCACATACCAAGAATCTAACGATTCGTGATATGTGTTGTATCTCAGGTACGCTTTTATTGTACCTGTTCATGTGACAAATTGGATGATATGATCACACAGTACCAACAACGGTACTACGGCTCGGATGGCACCGATTCCGTCTCACTCGTACCTAATTTACGAGAGCGGATTACCAAGTTAGCAGATACGCATTCAACCATGGACCTCCGCTGCCAGCATCCCTTCACCTGCCTCATTGCGGGCCGACGGGCTCAGCCAACAGCAAGATTACGCCATCCATTGCCTGGGTCGTGTGGTGTTACGGGGAATGGCAAGCGGCGTACAAGACGATGCCCAACATCACGTTCGTGGAAGGCCTACCCAATCTGAACGACTTGGACCCGGATACCTTGGTGGTCATGGCGGATGACTGCCATGGCTCTATACCAAAGGCAGTCATCATCGGCGGATCAGCATTATCTACATTGTACAGAATCTATTCAGTAATAGCAAAGAACATCGGAACATCAGTTTAAATGCGCACTACCTAGTCGTGTTTCAACACCCGAGAGATACCACCCTGCGGCATCTGGCGAAATTGACGTACCCCGAACGCACACAGTTTGCGTCGGAAGCCTTAGATTCACGAATCGTTAGATTCTTGGCAAGTGCTTTAGAATAGGTTAACCAGAAGACTATACTGTGAAGTCATGTGAGTCTGTCAGTATGTCGGCACCTCTTCCCACTTCCCTTATATGCGTTGTAATTTAAAGTTGCGACAAACCCTCAGCACGGGTATATGCTATTTGACCTGAAGCCTCCCCCCCCCCGATTACAGACCTGTATTTTCCGTGGGGAGACCCACCACGTGTACTTGCAAAATAATTACATATTATGCAAACACATTCACAGTGGCTACCCCGGCTGATGTGTTTGTTTGTTTCATGATGGGATGATACAAAAATTAATAGAAAACACCATCATGGTTGGCTTTGTCTGTGAAGTGATAGGATGTTCGGGAAGCAGATCGCAAAGGATAAAAGGACAGAGTTGCTGGTTCCAGCGTTCGTTGTGCATGATGTCCACTCGAGTACAGAAATACGCACCAAAGCTCCGTGTATTGAAGACTGCTCCACCCGAGTTGGTCTGGAATTGTAAGCGGCACAGACCCTGCCCTTGTACGCTCTCTGTGTGAAAACGGGCATAACATCTTAAAAGGAAACGCGCCACTGACTGCGGCTCGGAGTTAAGCGACAGTGAGAAAGTACAACAGTGCAATCAGACGCTTCAGCGGTACATCACATTCATGGGGCTATACAAGGCCCCCGGACCAAGCCCAGCGTCAGTCGTAAAGCCAGCAGAATGCGTACAGCCAGCACCACTTGTCCCTCAGCCGCCATTAGCAGGTGTACCACCCTCATCCCCGCAGTGGGTGGCAGACGAAGTCTCCCCGAGTCATTCCAGGGGAGGGGTGGCTTGTTGCTGGAGCGGATAAACGACAACCCGAACATGTCCTGGAACGAGAAAGGTGAACTTCTGGTCCAGAACCAAGTGGTTCCCGGCACCCATATGGTGGATTTGGTGAATGATCTTAAGCGTCAACGCAGGTCACAGGTGGCCCCCAAAGGATGGGAGGCTTTCGCCCAAAGGTTGACAGACATGCACGGGCCAAAAGAATTGGTCGAATATTGCCAGCATTGGGATTGGATGCTGCAGCAGCAGACGCGCGTGACATCACTCCACACACCACGCCGATCGAGATCCATGACACTAGTAAACTAGTGCGGGGACCACGACACAGACAACAAGCTCCCGATGGCTAGGAACACTATTGAAACCGGTAGAGGAAGCGAGAAAGCTCAGTCGTCATGTTTTACCTCACACTACCCAGTAATAGCTCCGCTGTGGTGTTTCCCAACAACACCCTAGGCCATTATGTCACGCGGCTACCGCATCCCTTACATCTCCCCGGAAGTTGGGAGTGTGGACTAGTGGCTATCCAGTACAACGTGCAACATGTCATGGTGTGGTACGAAGCCGTGTACGAAGGCAACATCTATAGCTTCACTCTTCCTGATGGCCAGTACCATACATCCAAAATATTCATCCAGGCGTTGCGTAATCTCATCAAAAGCTCGAGCCCGGAAGGAATCATTATCTTCCCGTTTGCGAATCTCATCCACATGGAGTACCACGACTGGAACCTCATGTTCCGGATCATCCTCCAGACCAACGTGACCATACGTTTCAGCAAGACGTTGAAGGAGCTGTGTGTACTGGAGACAGCTAACTTTGTCAGGCCCCGTGGGCTCGAGGGAAGACCATGCTCGACGATATAGATGCTCCCCTGGTACGCGTCAGCCCATTGCAAGGGGACACGGAGATCAGGTCACTCAGAGCTTTAACCATGTACTCTATCTACTCGTCCGACAGACTGACATTAATACCATCACCATCGATATAAGGGACGACTCAGGACGACCTCTGGCATTTGAATTTGAGAAAGTGGGGGTTACACTTCATTTTTGCCAAGCACGCTCTCCCAACATTTATAATGAAGGTACCTTGCGAGTGCGATACACACAACTATAAGGACTATTATACCCAACAAGCCTGGGGTGGCCATACCTGTCTTTGCGGGTACACGCATTCACGCATCGATCGTGCTCGTGAGCATCGTCAAAACTTTCCTCACGCTTGTGACGCTTGTGACCCTGGGAGATGCGTTCAGGGGTGTCCCCGTCCGAGAAGAACTGAACCGCAGAGTCAAAGAAGCAGGAGGTGTCTTGCTCGCCAAAGGAGTCGTTGGGAATAAAATACCTGCACTTTCCAGTATACCGCATAAGTGAAATGTTGCAGTATCTGGCGTCGTCCTCAATACCTTCACGATCTGAGAACATAGTTCGGGTCACCTATCGGTATCACATGAGAGAATGTCAAACATCAGCCGAAAAGGGATGGATCTCTGCCATGAAGAGAGATTCGTTAGGACATCAAGAACACGCATTTGACCGAAGTATGGCTCAATTTTCGACAAAATGCTCACAACAGGCCGTCTTACCGAGTGCGCATGCGCGCCAATATCGTCGCTGGTCAGTGATCAAACGTAGATTTCTGTACGGGCCGGTAACAGCCCACACTTCCCACACTTACACCGAAAATGCCCTTTCTATACTACTCAACGAGTATGCATGCATGCGATAAAGTCCAGACCCACCGACGGATGATGATAGTCGCTCACACAACCCACATGGACAAACCTCTTTCCATACTACTGATGACGTCACTCCCATGATTATCACGTATAGCACTTTTCTGCAGAGATCTACACTCCATGGACGTCATTCCCGGTCACGTGCGTAGCATGTACCACATGTTCCTGCATGTACCTACACCAAGGACAAATGTCAACCCAATACCCAGCAGGTGGCCTCCCCAACAAGCCGGTTTTGCTCGTCGAAACTGCGTAACTTCGTCAGACTCTTTCTCTTTTTCTCAACTACGTATCTCCGGCTATAGATCTCTCTTTCCCCGCAAAGTAACTGCGTAATTTCGTCAGACTCTTTCTCTTTTTCTCAACTACGTATCTCCGGCTATAGATCTCTCTTTCCCCGCAAAGTAACTGCGTAATTTCGTCAGAACATTTCCCCTTTTACTCGGCGTAACCGTGCAAGTCGTCATATCCTTTCTCTTTATCTCAGCGTAATCACGTAACTCCGGCTACAGAACTCTCTTTTTTCTCAGTGTTCTGTGCTCAGGTTAACTACATGACTGATCATTGCACTTCCCCTTTTACCCAGCGCAACTTTGTAACTCAAGCGATAGAAGTTCTGCTTTTCCGCAGCGCACGCATCTGTGGTGCACCCGCACCATGGTGTACCCTATGCCTTACGGGCTATAGAATACAGGGCGGGCGTTACTGTCTATAAAAGCAAGCGTATTCCAAAAACGTGCACAGTCGAAGTTCAACCATCAACATGGGTTATACATGCTCTGAGTGCGAACGCATGTTCACCAGACATTATTATATGATGCGACACCAGAAGACTTTCCATCCAGACTCCGAGGAGACCACTGAGGAGGCATATAATGATACCGAAACAGAAACTGTCTATTTACTGATACGGAGAGCTTGACCTCAGATAGTCAGCCTTCGTCCCAGGGAAGTGAGGAAGAACCTACCTTTTGGGATCGTATTGTGCATGAAGCTATTAATACCAATGCTGCGGTAACCGAAGACGCCGGACAGGATAACTTACAACAGGCGTACATCCAAATGCGCTCCAGCATAAGGAAAACGGCCATGGCCATCTATGGACAGTATAGCCTGCTGCCGCTTGAAATGAAAGCCGACCCCATGCACAGGTCCATTATGAAAACCAAGCGTCACTTGGAAGAGGATATGAGGTTACCACTCACCGAGGCCCTGAAAATACGATCAGAATGCGCAAACAACTGATTCATGACATTCTGCCTCAAAGGTATCTTGGACTGCCCGAAGACGCTTAGGACAAACGGATCAGAAGGAACATGACCGAAAATGGAGCTTTCTGACTGATTGAATCAGTTGTTTTGCACCACTATTTCTAAAAACTCTGGCGTTGAATGTATGTGGATATTGAAAAACTCAAAATGTCTTACAGAAGAACTTGATGCTAAAGGTCACATACCGTATAGACATGTATCCACATGGGATTTCTCGACTCTCTATACTACAATCCCTCATCAGGACCTTATTGACCGTCTAAGTTCATTAATAGTATCTGTGTTCAAGAAAACTGACCGTAGATATATTAATGTCGGATGCCATAAAGCATTCTTTAGCTCTACTACATACAGGAGATATCATTCATGGGATGTTTCTTTGTTTATAGAGTTGCTTGAATTTCTCATTAATAATATCTATGTAAAATTTGGCAACACAATATATCAGCAGCATATAGGTATTCCAATGGGTACTAATTGTGCACCCCTGTTGGCTGACCTATATCTGTTCTCTTATGAATATGACTATATGCAGGCGCTTTCAAAAACCGATCCATTCAAAGCCCGTTCCTTCTCATTCACCAAACGCTATATAGACGATCTTCTCGCTGTGGATAATCGCTATATAAATGACGCAGTGAAGGATATATATCCACCTTCACTGGATTTGAAGGAAACTACAGATAACCCTACAGGCACATCATATTTAGACCTATATCTCTATAAAAATGAAGCGGGCCTTCTCTCTCGTCGACTGTATGACAAAAGAGATAATTACAATTTCGACATCGTAAACTATCCCTTTCTGGACAGTAATATTCCCGTGGGACCTGCATATGGCGTATACATATCACGCCTAGTAGCATTTGTTCGATCCTGTGTTAAATGTGACGATTTTAATCAACGTCACAAAACATTGCAGAAACTTATAAAACAGGGCTACACGACCAAGCGCCTCCACTCAAAGTTTCTCAAATTTGGCGATACATATCGCATGCTGATAGCAAAATACGAGCGTAGCGTGCAAGATCGATGGCGTTACGTTTCGTAACTTGTGTCTAATTCCGCTTAACCCATGTACTTCAAGATCCTCATGGTACTCATATGAACAGTCACAATCAAAGCGTGACTGAGATACATCATTCTTTAGATGACGACTTTACAACGAATATTATGGATTAAGAATACTGATCAGCGATACGGATTTGATATTTTTGGAACATCATGATGTCTTGCCGGCATCATTGAAAACTGTTGACCGCTTCTCTCTTGCAGGAAACAAGCCTATGTTTATGTATACTATGATCGTCTTTTTGAATTTGGTGCTAATACTGTTATATGGAATATGGAATAGGTCTTTGGATTATGGACGCGGATATTCTCTAATGGACGGCGGCTGAATTATGAATGACGGACCAGACGCTTGTAATTCTGAAATGGCGGCCTCTGATTGGGCAAGAG
This sequence comes from Hanleya hanleyi, assembly GCA_036873755.1. Classification (NCBI taxonomy): domain Eukaryota; kingdom Metazoa; phylum Mollusca; class Polyplacophora; order Lepidopleurida; family Hanleyidae; genus Hanleya; species Hanleya hanleyi. Next base: position 36,936 of record JAVTVY010056221.1, on the reverse strand, counting down.
CCTACGAAAATTGTAAACATATCCAAAGCGCCTCCCCCAGCGTGGGCATGATGTGCTGGTGGGGATAATAAAATGATTGACCTGTCATCCTTGTTGTTGTTGTTCTCTCTCCTGTCCACATTATGGCTACCACCACCACCACCGCCACTGCTACCACCACCACCACCACCACCACCACCACATACCACCACCACCCACCACTACTACCACCACCACACACCACCACCACCACCACAACCACCACCCACCACTACCACCACCGCCACCACCACATTCACTCACTCACTCACTCACTCACTCACTCCTCCTCCCCCCTCCTCGCCCTCCTCCCTCCTCCTCCCCCCCTCCACACGCACACACAGGTAACTCTACCAGGTAGCCAGATGGAAAAAGGCCCTTATCTCCTCCAAACGCACTCCATTGCACCTCCGGAACTCTTCTTTCTCTACTACTCCCGAGTGATCTATAAATAGAACAGGGGTTTTTTCCAGAAAATTCCCCGAAAAATTAACCCTGACAGTTTCTACATTCTGTACTACTAACTGGATTAGTTCTCTTGACTTTTACTTCCCCGAAATTGAGAGACTACACTATATCAACAACGACAACAACATTCTCATTTTTATGACTCCGTTTTTTTCTGTGAAAACATGCACCCACCCACCATCCTGATCGGCCTGTCTGCTCATGCACAGAATGTTGAAAACGGACGACACACTAATCCAGTCGGATGGTCCCCCACGGGAGCTTCACGATGACACCTCACACGGCCCAATCGGCTCACTATTTGTCCAGCTCGACTCCAAAACGTCCATTCAAATACGCTTTTTCTTCTGCCCATGCGCATCACAAGGCAACTTCCACTCCATACTCACTCAGTCGGATGGTCCACAATGAGTTCTTCAAACTGATACCTCACACGACCCAATCGGACCGCTATGGGTCCGCCCAGACCCAAAAATGTCCACCTCGATCTGCCTGCCTACTGCGCATGCGTCATCAGCACTTTTCAAGAAAAGTCAACGTATGGCCTCGAGACCCCTCCCATCGTGTTTTACTGCTCGAGATGACGAAAACAAGGCGCCACACCCTATACCGCAAATGTCCATGAGTGGACTAACATTGTCTAGTGCGCCAGAATGGACCTAACATGTCCACCCCAGGCCTGCCTCAACTTTTCAGCGAAATTCAACCCTTGGCCTCGAGACCCCTCTTATCGTGTTCTACATCGCGAGACAAAGAAAACGAGGTGCCCCACCTCAAAGTAAAATCCACAAGAAAATAAAAATGACCACCCCTATCCCATACATGCATTCCCCGTGGATTAATATTGGAAGTCACTGGGCTCTTATATATAGGGGCAGATAACTCTTGCTGGGCCGTCACGTCACCGGAAATGACGTCAAAGGAAGTGACCCGGGTGTGACCTTTGACATGGACGTGACCCGGATATCACGTGACCGGATGCCACGACCCTCATTTTGAACCCTCATTATTCATAATGAATTTGCACTCTTCCTGCTACTTTATCTTAATAAGTCATGCTAGTACCACCGTAAATCTGTTGATGAATAGTTTAATTAATTGGTGAATATTGTAAAAAAAAATATGATAAAAATATGGCATTCGCAACACAAATGACATCAGCAACATTTACTTTTCTGTCTCTCAATTATAGACTCTGTAGTTACGTAATTATGCCGTCCAAAAAAGACAGGTATAAATCTGAGTTACGCAGTTAGGGGAATGTGGGACAAAACGAAAACCATAACTTTGAGCGCTCCCTAGCTTGTGCTCTATATAATAAAGCCATGATATGCCAACAGGTGGATTTTGAAGGTACTCAGTATTTAAAAATTAAACCGGAGAGGGGGGGGGGTGGGGGTGGGGGGGGGAGAGGGTCAGGGGGGTCCGGACACCACCATGAAACCTGCAAATAAAAATATTTTTTTTAAGAGTGAGAGATCAGCGAACCTTGGGATTCCACGTAGAAATAATGTCTTAAATTGATATGTAAAATGAACGAATGTGCATTATGTAATTAGAGTATAAATAGGTGTATTAAACAGACCATCATTTATTCATGTGGTTTGTGAGAGTACTATTACATTTGGAGTTTCAATGTGAATCTAAAATCAGACATTATCGCCGCGAGCGCACCACGTGTTTTGGCGTGTTATAGACCTGTTTTGTATGTGTTAAACCAGAATGTCAAATGAACTCAGGCATGAAGTGTCATATTTTTTAATATCGATGCGTACTTATGCTAAACCAAAGTGAAAATAGAACCATGAATCCGCATACATTATGCTCCGATTTATATCCAGGAAAACGCTTGGAACTCATCGGTATTCTAGAACCCCGGATCTTCCGGAGCCTAGGCGGCCAGTAGTAATATAAGAGTATCTGGGGGCGCATTAACCTAAAAAAATTGCATATGACCTCTGTGACGTCACTTCCGGTTCCGGTCACGTGACCGGACGTGACTTTTGACCGCGGCTTCCGGTCACATGATCGGAAGTTCCAGCGCCGGGGGGCAAAGGTCAATCCCGATCACGTGACCGGAACCGGAAGTGACGTCACAGAGGTCACATGCAAATTTTTTAGATCAATGCGCGCCCAGATACGCTTATTCCGATCATGCTTATTGCGGTATGGGTTGTGGGATCTTGTTTTTCACGTCTCACTACGTAGAACACGATGGAAGGGTCCCGAAGCGATTGGTTGAATTTTTTTGAAAAAGTCACTGTGCGCATGCGTAGTGGGTAAATAGCGCTGGGTGGACGTTTTGGGGGCGAGAGGAGCCCCTAGTGGTCCGATTGGGTCGAGTGATGTATCATTGTGAAGCATACGTGATGGAGCATCCGACGGGAGGAGTGTGACGTGGAACTGACGTCATTCTGCGCATGCGCAGTAGACCAAGTGTATGGAAATAGACGTTTCGGGGCCGAGAGGAGCCAATAGTGGTCCGATTGAGTCGAGGGATTTATCAATATGAAACATACGTGAGGGAGCATCCGACGGGAGGGATGTGACGTGGAACTGACGTCATTCTGCGCATGCGTAGTAGACAAAGGGTATGGAATTATACGTTTTGGGGCCGAGGTGGGCCCCTAATGATCCGATTGGGTCGTGGGAGGTATCAATGTGAAGCATACGTGAGGGAGCATCCGACTGGATGGACGTGACGTGGAACTGATGTCTTTCTGCGCATGCGCATTAGACAAAGTGTATGGAAATGACGTTTTGGGGCCGAGAGGGGCCCCTAGTGGGTCGATTGGGTCGTGTGAGGTATCAATGTGTAGCATACGTGCGGGGGCATCCGACGAAATGGGTGAGACATGGAACTGACGTCATTCTGCGCATGCGCAGTAGACAAAGATTATGGCTATAGACATCTTGGGATGGGCCCCTAATGGTCCGATTGGGTCGAGTGAGGTATCAGTGTGAAGCGCTCCTCCATGTCGATCAAGTCTTGGGTGGGTGTATGTAAAATTAGGATTCGTGCCGAAAATATAAAAAGCGGAGCACGCACTTTACCCCTAAAGTAGGGGAAAACCCCTATAAACCATGTCCAAAAGGGCTAATATCGATCTTCAGCGGATCGGGGCCTGCCGAGAGAGGCAGGGTGGACAATGAGTGCATGTAAAATTAGGAATTGTCTCGAAAATATAAAAAGCGGAACACGGACTTTACACATAAACCATGGAGAATCATGGAAGTTTTGGGGTCCAGGCCATTCCTGGTCCAAAAGAACTCCCAGAGTGAGTGTGTGAGTGAGGGAGTGAGGGAGTAAGTGAGTGAGTGAGTGAGGCGTGCCCAACACCCGTCTTAACGCATGGACGCACTAACGATGGTGGGTGAGTGAGTGAGTGAGTGAGTGAGTGAGTGGTCATATAAGGTCGTTTGAACACCATTAGCCTCAGTCTGTATTCACCCTCTGACCGGGTACCATGTCTAGTACATGTTCGTTTTGTCAGAAGACACTCTCTCGTCGCGACAATATGCTCAGACATATTCGTCTAATGCATAGACAAGAAACACCACCGAGTCCCGCTATAGGTCCACCAAGTGGAGTAGAGCATCACTATACGATGGCGGTGAGCGGCCTACGGGATGTGGAAAGACGTCCAGCGTGAGGAAGTTCTTAGAGGAAGGTGTGGCAATCCCAGCTCCGACACGCGTTGTATGGTGTTATAGCCAATGGCAGCCCGCGTACGAGACTAAGCGATTACAGAATGTGAGATTCGTCCCAGGAGTTCCTCACGACATAGACGAACCGTTTAACTTCGATTCCGAGCAGACCAACCAGGTAGTGCTCGATGACCTGATGAGTGCGGCCAAGGACAATTCACACGTTGCCGACTTGTTTACCAATCTGTCCGTCATCTTTTTGACCCAGAATCTCTTTCCTCAAGGGAAGGCGTCCAGAGATATTGCCTAGAACTGCCAATACTTGTGTTGTTCTCCAATCCCATCGACAGAGCAGAAATCCGTGTGTTTGGTAGTCGAATTTATACTCAGAACATCGACCATTTCATGCAGGCGTTTCAAGGCGACGTCCGTACGGCTACCTGTTCGTAGACTTGAAAGTTCATACCCCAGAAGATCGCCGGTTGACGACCCACCTGTTACCCGGCGAGGGGTCACCACAACGTCATATACCCCTACACCGTCCACCGAGTCCACACCTGGCAGCACCCGTCCAACAGCAGTAACCCGCCCCTATACAGCGGGTCCCCATTATACCATCAGTCCCGGAATATCACCCAACCGCGAAGGACCAACCCAAACCCGTACAAGGGAATGAACACAATATGAAATCGAGGCTATGAAAGGATTTGTTCAAAGAAAGTATGGACGCCGAGAAGGGCGAGACGTTGGAGGCACAAAGTTTCACCACAAAGGGCATTCGAAAGAGAAAGCCGCAATTTTAGCCCATAACACATTGATACCCAGATTACGACGGGCTTTACGTCAGCAGTATGTCGACCTCGTGACTCATATGAAATTGCTGGACAAGGACCCGGTCCATATGGAAATCGAAAGAACAGCGTTGATGTTGAAAACCCCAGGCATGAACTGGACAGCAGCGTATGTCAGAGCGATGGCTCAAAAGAAACGTTTGTTTGAACGCATCATTAAAAGGCGCTAAGGCGTTAAGAAAGGGTGATAATTACAAGCGTCTAGTCTGTCATTCATAATTCAGCCGTCGTCCATTAAAGAACATCCGCCTCCATAGTCCAAAGACCTATTCCATATTCCATCTAACAGTATTAGCACCAAATTCAAAGAGACAATCAAAGTATACATAAACATAGGCTAGTTTCCTGCAAGAGAGAAGCGGTCAACAGTTTTCAATGATGCCGACAAGACAAAATATAAAATCCTTATCGCTGATCAGAATTCACAATCCATAATAATCGTTGTAAAGTCGTCATCTAGAGAATGATGTATCTCAGTCACGCTTTGATTGTGACTGTTCATATGAGCACCATGAGGACCTTGAAGTACATGGGTTCACACGACCCCTAACCCCGGGTTAAGCGGAATTAGACACAAGTTACGAAACGTAACGCCATAGATCTTGCACGCTACGCTCGTATTTTGCTATCAGCATGCGATATGTATCGCCAAATTTGAGAAACTTTGAGTGGAGGCGCTTGGTGGAATAGCCCTGTTTTATAAGTTTCTGCAACAATGTTTTGTGACGTTGGTTAAAATCGTCACATTTAACAGAGGATCTAGCAAATGCTACTAGGCGAGATATGTATACGCCATATGCAGGTGCCACTGGAATATTACTGTCCAGAAAGGGATAGTGTACGATGTCGAAATTGTAAGCATCTCTTTTGTCATAAAGTCGACGAGAGAGAATGAGAAAAAGGCGTTGGGACGGGCGTTAAGGCGTAACAATGGGCGTTGACGGGCGTCAGTGCATTTCGATGAATTAGTGTCAATTCCATGAAAATCAGAGCTTTTGAGCTGGTTCACCAGGGCGTTGAAGCGTTAAGCTGTGCGTTGGCGGGCGTTACTGTCCATAAAAGCAAGCGTATTCCAAAAACGTGCACAGTCGACGTTCAACCGTCAACATGGCTTATACTTGCTCTGAGTGCGAATGTACGTTCACCAGATATTACGATATGATGAGACACGAGAAAAATATACATGGGATTGAAGACTCCGAGAAGTCCATTGAGGCGGATGCTGATACAGAGACTGCTGAGATTACAAGCGTCTAGTCCGTCATTCATAATCCAGCCGTCGTCCATTAGAGAATATCCGCGTCCATAATCCAAAGACCTATTCCATTTTCCATATAACAGTATTAGCACCAAATTCAAAAAGACAATCATAGTATACATAAACATAGGCTTGTTTCCTGCAAGAGAGAAGCGGTCAACAGTTTTCAATGATGCCGGCAAGACATCATGATGTTCCAAAAATATCAAATCCGTATCGCTGATCAGTATTCTTAATCCATAATATTCGTTATAGAGTCGTCATCTAAAAAAGATGTATCTCAGTCACGCTTTGATTGTGACTGTTCATATGAGTACCATGAGGATCTTGAAGTACATGGGTTCATACGGCCCCTAGCCCCGGGTTAAGCGGAATTAGACACAAGTTACGAAACGTAGCGCCATAGATCTTGCACGCTACGTTCGTATTTTGCTATCAGCATGCGATATGTATCGCCAAATTTGAGAAACTTTGAGTGGAGGCGCTTGGTGCAACAATGTTTTGTGACGTTGATTAAAATCATCACATTTAACACAGGATCTACCGAAACCGAGACTGCTGAGACTCTATCTACTGATACGGAGAGCTTGACCTCAGATAGTCAGCCTACATCCCAGGAAAGTGAGGCAGAACCTACCTTCGGGGATCGTATTGTGCCTGAAGCTATTCACAGTTATGCTGCGGTAATCGAAGACGGCGGACAGGATAACTTACAATAGCCGTACACCGAAATGCGCCCCTGCATCAGGAAAACAGCCACGGCCATCTATAAACGGTATAGCCTACTGCCGCTTGAAATGAAAGGCGACCCCACGCACAGGTCCATCATGAAGACCAAGCGTCACTTGGAAGAGGATATCGGGTTACCACCCACCGAGGCCTTGCAAAATGCGATAAAAATGCGCAAACAACTGTTTGAGGATATGTTGCCTCCACGGTATCCTGGCTTGCCCGACGATGCTTAGATCACACCGAGCCAAGATGAAACTTTCGGAAAGGACGGCTTCTGATTGGACAAGAGCAGCCGAGAATGCATCTAACGAGCAAGAACGAATATGACAGATACAGCGCCAAATGGCGGCTTCTGATTGGACAAGAGCTTACTTGAATTGTAAACATACCCAACGTGGGTATGGTGTAACACTGGGGAGAATAAAATGATTGACGTCTCATCCTTGTTGTTGTTATTCTCTCATCTGTCTACATCATGGCGTGAAGGCGTTATGCTAGGGCGTTAAGGCGTTCAGATGAAGCGCTAGGGCTTTAAGATAGGGCGTTAAGGCGTTACGATAAGGCGTTGACGGGCGTCACTGTAGTTCGAGGAATTAGTGGCAATTCCATGGAATTTAGAAAAATCATATTTCACCAGAGCGTCGATGCGTTAAGACGGGCGTTGGACACGCCTCACTCACTCACTCACTCCCGCACTCCCTCACTCCCTCGCTCACTCGCTCACTCACTCACACACTCACTCTGGGAGCTCATTTGGACCAGGAATGGCCTGGACCCCAAAACATCCATGATTCTCCATGGTTTAGGTGTAAAGTCCGTGTTCCGCTTTTTATATTTTCGGGACAAGTCCTAATTTTACATGCACTCATTATCCCACCCTGCCTCTTCCGGCAGGCCCCGATCCGCTGAAGACCGAAATTAGCCCTTTTGGACATGGTTGATAGCGGTTTTCCCCTACTTTAGGGGTAAAGTGCGTGTTCCGCTTTTCATATTTTCGGGATAAATCCTAATTTTACATGCACCCACCCATGACGTGATCGCCATGGAGGAGCGCTTCGCACTGATACCTCACTCGACCCAATCGAATCATTAAGGGCCCACCTCGGTCCCAAAACGTCTATTCCCATACACTTTGTCTACTGCCCATGCGCAGAATGACGTCAGTTCCACGTCTCACCCATTTCGTCGGATGCTCCCTCACGTATGCTACACATTGATACCTCACTCGACTCAATCGGCACACTAGGTACCCCTCTCGGCCCCAACACGTCTATTTCCATACACTTTTTCTACTGCGCATGCGCAGAATTCCACATCACCCCCATCCGTTCGGATGCTCCCTCACGTATGCTTCACATTGACACCTCCCACGACCTATTCGGATCACAAAGGGTCCACCTCGGCCCCAAAACGTCTATTTCCATAATCTTTGTCTACTGCGCATGCGCAGAATGACGTCAGTTCCACGCCACACTCCTCCCGTCGGATGCTCCCTCACGTATGCTTTACAATGATACCTCACTCGACCCAATCGGACCACTAGGGGCCCCCCTCGCCCCCAAAAACGTCCACCCAGCGCTATTTACCCACTACGCATGCCCATAGTGACTTTTTCAAGAAATTTCAACCAATCGCTTCGGGACCCCTCCCATCGTGTTCTACGTGGTGAGACGTGAAAAACAACATCCCACAACCCATACCGCAATGAGCATGATCGGAATAAGCGTACCTGGGCGCGCATTGACCTCAAAAATTTGCATTGGCCTCTGTGACGTCACTTCCGGTTCCGGTCACGTGACAGGAAGTGACCTTTGACTCCCGGCGCTGCAACTTCTGGTCACGTGACCGGAAGCCGGGGTCAAAGGTCATTTCCGGTCACGTGACCAGAACCAGAAGTGACGTCACAGAGGTCATATGCAAATTTTTTAGGTCAATGCGCGCCTAGATACTCTTATAGTACTACTGCGGCCACTAGACCCTCGTTCGTTGGATTGTGAAGATTCCCAAGTGGGGCTTCCGGGGATTCCGGGTATTGACCTAGGCCTCAGCTCCTCAGACAGCTTGTCGTAAGAGGCGACTAACGGAGGCACCCGTGGGGTTCCCGGGTGCGAAAAGGAATAGGACCCCACCCGTGTGGTTCTCGGGTGTGAAAAGGAATCGGACCCAACGTCGTGATATGACTGAAATATAGTTGAAAGCGACGTTAAATCATATTCACTCACTCACTTGTGAAGATTCGCTTTAATTTTAGCTTTGTGTAAATGAATCGTATCTGTATCTTATTGGTTTCTGATGGTCATCGTTTTGTATGTGTTACATATAACTAGAAAGTCAGATGGATTCAGGCAGGAGGTGTGATTGTTTTATTATCGATACCTGCTTATGCGAAACAAACGTGAAAATAGAACCATTAATCTGCATACATTATGTTCAGATTTATTTCCTGGAAAACGCGTAGAACGCATCTCCAGCAACCTAGGATCCCGGAGCTTCCGGACCCCCACCTGTTGGGATGTGAGGATTCGCTTATTTTAGCTTTGTATAAATGAATCGTATCGGTGTCATATTGGTTTCTAATGTTTCATGACGTACAGGTCATTTTTATATATGTTAAATAGAAAGTCAAATGGATTCAGGCATGAGGTGTGATTTGTTCAATATCGATGCGTGCTTATAAAAATGTGCAAAAAACGTGAAAATAGAATTATAAATCTGCATACATTATGTTCAGATTTATTTCCGGGAAACGCTCAGAACGCATCTCCGGCGATATAGGATCGCAGAGCTTCCGGGGCCTAGGCGGCCCCTGAACCCTCGCCTGTTGGGCTGAGGATTTCCTTATTTTAATTTTGTGTAAATTAATCGTATCACTAGGCGTATTGGTTTCTAATGTTCAACGAGGTTTGTTTTTTTCACTATCGATGCGTGCTTATAAATGCGAAACAAGCGTGAAAATAGAACCATAAATCTGAATACATTTCGTTCAGATTTATTTCCGGAAAAACGCTTAGAACGCATCTCGGATGATCTAGGACCTGGAGCTCCTGGACCCTCGCCTGTTGGGCAGCTGGAATAAAAGTCGACCCCGCTCCTATGAATTTTCGCTGGATCCGCCGTTGATAAAGCTTCTCTCGTGATTTTTTACATGAGGGATGAACCCAAAATCTCATGGATGACACAATGTAAGAACCCTTGTTACAATACAAAGAACCCAAATTGGTCCAACGAATAATTTGGTACCAAGGTACTATAGGTACCAAGATTTGCTCTATTTAGAACCAAATCTCATGTCGAATCATACCTCATATGAAACCAAATCTCATCTAGAACCAAATCTAGAACCAAATCTCATATAGAACCAAATCTCATGTAGAACATTGTATGTAGAACTAAGATTTCTGAGACTGTAATTTCTGAGACTGTAACAACTATTCTGGAATTTTTGTATGGATGCAATTAAAAAGTTAAAAGCCTGATATATTATCAATATCACGGAGTAACGATAGTAATTTTGTAAAGCCTTCATTCGTTTCATTATACGTGCGCTGCAAAAATGGAAATTCATGCGAAGTCAATTATTGATTTTGAAAGGCTTCAAAGTAGACGACTAATAAAAATGGACATACTTGTTATATTCAGTCCCAGATTGTGGTTTCCTTACCGTAGGCCCTAAAAATGAAAACATTGTGCGCATCGTATCTATCCGTGATATTAGAAAGAAGTGTGCGTCAGTAAAAATACAAGTTGACATCAAGTAGACCAGATTTGTTGTTCCGGTTCTATCTTTAATTACTGTCATCCTCGCTGAAACCAAGGGTATCTCGCCTTTGACTCACAATTAGAAACCTTGACGTTGTGAAGATTTGCGGATGTGCTTAAATTGCTTACCGTGCCTATATAGGCTGGTAGGGAAATGAGCCTATATCAATTTTTAAACTTCATAAGGCTTATTTCCTCCAGTCAAATGTGCTTATTATTATTATTATTATTATTTTTTTTCTTTTTTTAACATGAAGTAAAATTTATATACCGCTCGTACTTTAGTATTCTTGTCGTGAAATATGAAATCAAAGCTTTCTGTTTTAATTAGTCAACAGACCCACTTTTAGGCCAGATCTATTCCACTTTGGAAGGTCCATTAATACACGTAAATTGTTCTGTTATTGCAGATATCAACCTTTTCTTTACTTTATCACATTTTGATGTTTTCAGCCTGTTTTAAAAATTTTCGTAAATCACCATGGGAATTAACGTATTTTAGCAGAAGTTCATAGTTTTCATGAACTTCTGATTTTAGTAATAGAATAAATGTTAAGGAAATGATGACAAATAGCAACAACAAATGGTATTATGGGAATACTTTAATTATTTAGTTGTATCTAAATCGCGGCACTTTCTTCGTCTCTTTACAGAGAAAACCAGGCCTTTCCGTCCCTTTAAAATTAACGGCTGGAAGCATGCTCTCATGGCGTGCCTGTCACTCGAATTCTGGGTTATCTCCCCTGATTCATTGAGTCGATATGATAATAAAATGGAAAAATATTAACATTTATTCACACGAAATTGTACGCACGAGTAAGCAAAGCATGCAGATTTTCATTAGACGCACTAAAGGGTCAGAGATATATCAGAGTAAATGGTCATTTAATTTAGATTTCTGTGTTTCATTTTGAAGGATTTTAGTGTCATTTGTAGGAGTGGTGCATTGTGGGATACAGTCAGAAGATTAGCTTCCGTAATAGCTGTAATAGTTCTATCGTGAGCAATGTAAGGCGGGTGTCTGTGCGTTTTCTACGATTTCTAGAGGACCCTTGGATTTTATTCCAGTTTGGGGATCTTCGTGAAGGGTTGTAGGATCTTATTAACCGGATTCATGCGACGGCTATCGCAAATATGGTGTTTTTTAACGGATCTTTGAAACTGACAATCTGCGAAGCGATTGATCTCAAACCGACTGACTTCGCAACTCGCCATGCAGTGGGCCCCAACAAACAAGGGCAGATTATAGACCCTTATATTTCTGTGGATGTCGACGAATTGCAAGTGGCAAGATCGACGACAAAACCTAAAACTACTGCACCGAAATGGAATGAGGACTTCGTTACTGAAGTCCACAATGGACAGACTCTTGGATTCACTGTGTTCCATGATGCGGCCATTCCTCCTGACGATTTTGTGGCTAACTGTACGCTGTCCTTTGAAGAAATTAAGGAACCTAATTCAGATATCTGGGTAAGTCTTGGCCTAATTTTAATTTCACTAGTTTTAATTTTGCTGAATACCTAATATTTTCATCTTGGGTCGGATGTTTGTACGTTGTACTGCGCTGGCAGGGATGATGCTAAAACCCGCCTGTATCTTCTCTTCATCGCACGCAGCATCAGCAGCCGTGATAGCTTGGGTCAGGTCAAAGTAGACCATGTTCGCCTGTCCCGATGTCTGATAGCAGACTAAACTCTTCTTTGAATATCTGAATACAGTTTTTGGAATCTCTATAAATCTGTATTTATTTATTTATTAATTTACCGTTATAACAGGTCGATCTGGAACCAAGAGGAAAATTGCATCTCATTATAGAAGTGAATGGTTCCGTAAGTACGGAAGGTATGTATTTGCACCAATTAACATATTTTGGAGACATATTTTCCTTCAATAATCCATGTTTTATTTAGTTTGATCAGCTTAGTTTGGGTTTATGCTGTATTTTAGCTAATATTGTGAGAGATATGCGCCAGACATTTTTCTCCATTTTAGCATAGCCCGTCGGTATCAGCATAATATTTGTGTGGCGCTGTGATGCTAGTGGAACAGCCTATTCTGTAGGTGGGGGTGTCAGGCTTCAGGTTGGATGTCAGGTTCTTCCATATTTCATGATATTATTGTATTTTTTTCATCAAACAAATATATTTATATTGTAACAATAGTATTTGTAATATTTGCTGAGGATTATGTGAACATCTGTTGGATAGTTGTGATGTCAGTGAGTGGTGATGTTCCCTCCTATCACCCCTATCATGTGTGATGATTCTTGCACTATGATTGGAGGTAGCTAGGCATAATGAGGGAGCAGTTAGCTATGGCTACCCAAATGGAAAGACTGTAACAGTCATGTCAGATGTTGTAATGTTAGATGAAGACCTTACTGATACAGCTGATTGAAAACCTACATGTTACCCTGCTGTACTGTAGCTTGATTCTGACCCACTAAGATGTTTGTCTGGCCTCCGCATGCAGAGATGCTATGCAGTTGTTAGATTGTCTCTGTATATTCATTATGTGTTCAAATATCAATTCCATCCTGTTGATTAGAGTTATAAACGTAGAATATGCCTTCCAGTTGGAGAAAAAAGTTCAACTTCACGGAGATGTTACTATCCATGACGCGACATCACAGTACAGTACAACTCTGAATAACATTCAGCTATTCTAAAGAACCATTATGATTTTCTGTGTCCAATTCTGTGTAATTGTTCCACTGTTTTGATTTTATTTCTGTTAGTTAAAAGGCTTTATTGACATGATGTCATTTAAGACCAGTGCACACCTTCATGATCAGTTGTTGCTGGAGATAAGCCCTGATCACAAGCAAGTGAATACATGTGTGTCAAACTTTTACTTGAGTGTGTGACTCCCTACTGAATTACAAATAATATATTTTCATAAACCAATAAATACCCCATCTTTAGGCCACATGTTAGCTCATGATCTAAGTGGCAGCACCAACGAATCTTGTCACATGACCAGTTTTTTTTGGATTTTCATGATTCTTCCAATGTCGAGACTTAAGCTGTTTGTGCAACAAACATCTGTCCTGTCAATGTAGTCTGGAGTGGTTGTCTGATTCATTTGTTTCTGAGAGAATACACGTCGGCCTCAATCAGTTCATCTTATCAGGTAACACTGAATCACAAACATCATGTGCACAGTGGAGTCTTACTATAATTTATAGAAATGTTACTATCTGGTCAGCACTGTTGACCGACTGGAGTTCTTCCCTCTGGAGACACATACATACTGTGTTGGAAGATACAGGTTTCCCTTCTATTTGGTACAACTCCCCCTTTATATATGGTACTACTGCCTTTATATATGGTACTACCATTTCCCTGTAGACTGATGATTTGGAGTAAGTTCGGGCATCCTCATCCTTTATTTTTTGCATGAAGGTACATTAGGGGACTGTTACCAGCAAGTTCTGAGCTGACCTACTTTTGAGGAAAATTTCTGGTGATTTTTGATGAAAATCACTGGTGATTCTGACTTGGGCTGTGCTCTTCTTAATATAGGCAGCCCTCGCGAATAAGAAACCTGCCTCAGCAAATATTTTGTGGCATTGAAATAACCTACATTCAACACCATGTCGGGGAGTGATCCAGGGAGGTTTTGCTACCAGTATACAGGCCCAAATGAAAAGAATTTTTTTTTTTCTCAAAACAAAACGAGTGGCAAAATTCAATGAACAACATTAGCATGGTGAGAAATAGTCGAGGTGAACTGATTTTGCTTTTGCATTCACCTTGGCAATTGCTGAATGCTGTGGTTATTGTTAACACGACTATAGCCAAGCCTTGGGTGTAACTGTGTGAAGATGAGACATTGTGAGAGGAGAGAGGATCAAGGCTTGGAAATGGTATAGAACAATATCAAATTGAATGGTGGGGATAGAAAAATTTGGTTTAATGTCCCACTCGAGGCTATTTCACTCATATGGTGACAGCTAGTTTGGTTGGTTGAGGAAGCCGGAGTACCCAGAGAGAACCACCACCCATGGGCAAGTAACTGGCAAACTTTCACATTTGCACCATCAGGACTCGAACCCAGCCGGTTCAGCGGTGTGAGGCCAGCGGTCACCAGCGAAATGCCTTAAAACTCAGCCACCCAGGGCCCCAAATTGAATGGACTAGAGGTTGCCCGCTACACGGGCAGATAATGTACTCCCATGTATTACATTATTAAATCCATAGCATCAACATTGGAGATTTAATTCTGCCATCCGCCCTACTGTAGCATAACTACCCCATGTAAGATAATGGCCTGACTAGCAAGAATATAGGTCATCCACTAAACAAGATGATACAGGGTTTGCTTTTCCACTTGAATCTGGGAATCCGATTCCCGTCAGCACTCCCACAAAATAGATCATGGGAATCCAACAGATTCCATTCAAATGTTAGCAATCGGTGTAGAAATTATAGCTTTGGATTTCCGTAGAGTAGATTGGAAGAATATGTTTGGATTTGATGATAAACAAGTCCTGTGAAATTGCTCTGTTAGTAACACATCTTGTTATCAAGAAGACTACAGGAAAAAAAACATTTCCAAAAAATCCATTCTACTTTGCCACGAATGCCGCTTTGATGTGTTGGTGCTGGAATATGCTACATGTATGTAGTTAAATATCCAAAGTATTTGATGCTAGAATAAACAGAATTTTTTTGCCAGAATAATTGCAGAATGACATGTACATTTAGTAAACATTAAAGATGTAATCAGCCTGTGAGATTTTCAGCAGCGAAGTTTGCGAGAGTGTTTAGATGATAGTGGGATCGGCATGCAAGAATGTCTTGTCAGAGAAATTTGAAACTGCATGCTTCCACAAGGTTTTTTGTTTCGCCATTGAACATCTGTTGTACGAGGAGAGGAAAATGATGTCACTTTCAGTTTGTGATGTTTGAATGACATAGCGATGCTCACGACAGTGTCCTGGTACTATTCACCAATAGTATAGAAATGGAAATGATCACAATATATTTTTTGCTAAAATTGTATGTAACTGCCCAGATTTAACAGCTTGGAAACACAAGAAATATGTGACTGCTCTACACCATAAATCCAACCATGATGCCATGTTGATCTTGATAAATATTTGGTTCGATTTAAAAAATCATTGGGAAAACCATTGTGTAATTTATTCTGAAAATTTAACAAAACCCCTTCTACACTTCTGATACGGTTCACATAATACTTGATCTGAAACGATTGCATGGTGAATTTTGGTATTCGAAGCTTCGGCAGTACTATTCGAACATTCCTTTCCAAGCCTGGAACACCAGGTCAGCCATTCCAAGCTAACTGTGCATCATACTTATTTTTTCAAATTTACCCAAGAATTGTTTAAAGCAGCTTATCAGATAGCTATATGGTCAGGGTTACTGGATATGGAATATCTTTGAGATTGTTCAGTTTATTGAGGTCGCAGAGCTTTTTAAAGACATGCATTGTTGCAGCCTCCTCACTGAGGTCACTGTGGTACAATACTGCCAGGTGGAATTTTCCACAAAGAACTAGTTCAATCACACTGATCTACTTAGCAAAAAATAGATTATTGGCCACTCTGTTGCAGCAGAGTGCTATATCACTGTCAGAGGTTACAAACTGCTCGAGCTGTCTGCATGTATTCCACCTCATTTTGGTGTCACGGGAGTCACAAAAGTGAGTCTAATTGTTTTGTTCTCTAAGACCTATCTCATCCACAGATAAACAGTTTATGTTTATAAATCATCTTATTATAACAACAACTAAAACCTGGTTAATATTAAATCTAAGTGTATTATATTTGCTAGAAAATCTTCTTAAAAGGCTGTCACGGGAGTCACAGTTTCTTTGTCACGGGAGTCACACTGTACAGGCTTTGCCATCTAGCAAACTAATTTAATGTGTTAATTTTATTTTTTTGCACATTGGTTATTTTATTATTACTTTCTTTATGTAGTTGATCCAAAATGCCACTAGTAACTACAGAAAGGCAGAGAAAGAGGAGGGAGAAGTTAAAATCAAATCATGCTGCATTTGCTGTTTATAAACAAAAGTGTAGACAATACTTGAATAAGTATAAGGAAACAAAGAGAAGGGAATTCACAAAATTAACTGAAGATAAAGCAAAACATCTAGAAAAGAAAAGGCTGTTTGACAGGGATCAACAGTGGAAATGCAGAGAAAAGAAACGGTTACTATCAACTCCCACTAGTGAAAATAGTTCAAGAGCATATTCAGCAAAGCATTCCTTGATTAGGGCTACCAACCGGGAGAAGAGTCCAATTTTCAAGTTAGGATTTTCTTCCTTGAATAAAGTAATAATATAATAACAGATGTGCAGAAAAATAAATTAACACATTAATAGTTTGCTGGATAACAAAGCCAGTACAGTGTGACTCCCGTGACAAAGAAACTATGACTCCCTTGACAGCCTTTTAAGAAGATTTTCTAGCAAATATACATGTAATACAGTTAGATTTAATATTAACCAGGTTTTAGTTGTTATGATAGATGATTTAAAAACATAAACTGTTTATCTGTGGATGAGATAGGTCTTGGATAACAAACAACTATACTCACATTTGTGACTCCCGTGACATCAAAATGCAGACATTCAGACAGCTCGAGCAGCTTGTAACATCTGACAGTGATGTACATTGTAGCACTGCTGCAACAGAGTGGCCACTAACATATTTTTTGCTAAGTATGTCAGTGTGATTGAACTAGTTCTGAACTGTATTTCTGAAATAGACGCCAATCCCGGATGGAAACTAACTCTACAGTTTGAATTCAGTATTGAGTTGTGTTTTGGTTTTTAATTCATCTTTTTATGAGGAACTGAGCAAATGCTGGCTGTATGAAAGAGACCTTGTGCTTCAACTGATCTGGTTTTGTATTATTTCTGTTTTCTTACGAATAAAATAATGTAAGAAATATTTTATGTAAGTTGTTTCATGATAAGAGTGCTACTTGTCACGGGAGTCACATTTTTCTGTCACATACTTTCAATGATCTGTAAGACCATGTGGTTCTTCTTTGTTTATAAATTTAATTTATTTATAAATCTTGAAACCTTCAAGTAGATTACAGTGTGGACCAACGCGGCATATCTTATCTGGAAGGCTACAACAAGAACAAAATGGGAAGGCAGTCAATCTTTTTTTGATCGCAGCTGTCACGGGAGTCACGTTTTTCTTTTTCAATTTTTTCTTTGAAGTTGTAACTGAATTGGAATTTTTTTTTATTCAAAATAGTGACCTCTCATTACTCTTTAGAATAAGTAAATAACACTGCATATTAGTTCTAGAATTTGGAAGCTATAGCGTTAAACAAGCGAATAAATGAGTAGCGATGTCACGGGAGTCGCCATGGAATGGCTGAGGTGAATGAATTACCACAAATAAAAGATATACCAATGAAGGGTAATTATGGTCAACCCAGCCAGTGTTCTCGATAAATTAATCGGCGAAATTGATCCCTAGTTGTGAAGAACAACAACGTTGCCTTGTGAAGCATACGAAGAAACCCCGGAAAATTACAAATGCTGGAATCATACCGTAGGCTACAGCTCGTATCTGTAACATGTACAGGTATCAGGATTCTTTCGACAGCCTTATTGTGTATACTATGCGATGGAATATTAAATTTCATTGAGAGTGGAGTAAGCCATAAATAAGAAACTTTAGTTTTCTACCTTGAACCACATGTGGAGAATCAGAATGAGGTTACACTGTCCGGGGTCATCTAAGAATTCCAGTAGCCACATCGTAATCCCAGAAGTACCGCATTTTACCGCATATTCTTGCCACGCGCGAGACTGAAGGGCAGGTTCACCCATATGCGTTTTTTGTCCCCGGCCGCGTTGCGGGACTTTAAAAAGGTTCTTGCTTCTGTGTGTCCGTGGATGTCCGTTCAAGTACATCGCAAGCGATAACTTCCGGATGCTTTATTGTATTCCTCCAAAATTTGGCATCTGCATTCTTTGCGACAAGACGTCGGTTGGTATTGCGTTTCAGCAAGATCTGCCTGAAGGTGGCGCCACTGCCTCCTGTTCCAATCTTCTGTGCTTGTCCGTGGATGTCTGTTCAAATACTTCTCAAGCGATAACTCCTAAATGCTTTGTCGGATTTCTCCGAAATTTGGCATCTGCATTCTTTGCGACATGACATCGGTTGGTATTACGTTTCAGCAAGATCTGCCTGTAGGTGGTGCCACTGGGTCTTGTTCCAATCTCCAGTGTATGTCCGTGGATGTTTGTTCAAATCCTTCGCGAGCGATAACTTTCGAACGATTTGTCGGATTCCTTCAAAATTTGGCAAATGCATTCCTTGTGACAAAACGTTGTTGGTGTTGCGTTTCAGCAAAATCCGCCCGGAGGTGGCGCCACTAGAGTTCATTCCATTATTCCGTGCTGCAAGTGATAACAGTTATCACTTGCAGCACTTAGAAACACTTGGTCGAATTTCTTTGAAATACCCTACCTTTCTGGGTAACATGAGAAACGCTCAACATATGCTTCTCAAATTTGGCATGCATGTACCATGCCAGGAGATGTTGCTTGGGATTGCCTTTCGCTCACTTGCACTCGAAGGTGGCACCACCTGGTGACAAAATCACAAATTTGTTTCTGGGTAATAACTTGAGAACCGCCCATCAGATTCTTCTTAAATTCGGTATGAGTGTACCGTGACATAAGATGTCGCATGATAATGCATTTCACCGACTTGCGCTTCGAGGTGGCGCCACCTGGTGTCAAAATATAAATTTGGTTTCCGGGCAATAACATGAAGAACCTAGTCAGCTTCTTCTCAAATTTGGTATGCAGATAACATGACACCACGATATCATGTTCCTTGGGATTGTATTTCGCCGGCTTCTGCCTACAGGTGGCGCCTCCTGATGGAAAAATTGTTTCCGGGCAATAATTTGGCAACTCATCATCAGATTTTTCTCAAATTTTGTATTCATATGTGACCCACCTCAAATAACACAAACACCGGTGGGCATCTAGTACCAGCAATAATTTGAGGACCCCTTGTGGGTAGAACATTTGGTGTTTTACGGTAACTGGGTGTGACGCCCGTTGGCGCGAGACAACGTGTTGTAGATTGTGTTGTAATTCTGTAGGTTTTGGAGTTTAATACAAGTTTATTTGAGAACAAACGACTTCCTGTTTATTGTTAACTCACAATTGGTGATAGCAGAACGCTTAGACTCTGTGTCGGACCTAAGCCTTCCCGATTTCTGGACTTTGATGTGGAAAAACACACCAACAACAACAACACAACATAAAACACTGTTGTCGTGCGCCCATCATCTAGCTGTCGGGGACTTTTTTGATGGTAAGCAATATTCTACGACTTCAGACTGCTATTGCTATAAAAATTGTGAACATTCAGTAACTTTGTGCCGCCCAGAACTTATAACTGTGTGGTTACATGCCTCTTCAGATCCTTCTCAAAGTTCATGCCGATACCATGCCATGAGATGACATTTGTGATTGCGTTTTGCCTGCTTGCACCTACAAGTGGTGACACCTGGTGGCAAAGTCTAAATTTGGTTTCCGGGCAATAGGTTGAGGATACCTTCAGATTCTGGTCAAATTTAGTTTGCAGATCATGCCATGAGATTGTCGCTTTGGGTTGCATTTCGGTTACATAATTTTCGTGCTACACCGTAAGGAAAATATATTACAGCAGCAATCAACATTCAGTCAGCCATTCTGAGTTGATCTCAAAACCTGGAAACGTGAAAAGACCCTTCTGCTTCTTACGCCTGTGAAGTAGCTGTTGCCACCCTCATGTATATCCCCCGAGACCGACAACGCTTATAAATATTGCTGCAATTTTGGCGGGGGACCTAGCATCCTCTGGCTGCTTGTTAGGGTTAGGGGTTAAGCAAGTCGCCATCTTGGGACGCTTACTTGCGCTAAAATGCTAAAATTATTCTAACAACATTTATTGTATGAATTTCTTGAACTGTGGAACCGGCACTCAGACAAAATACCTCGGCGTTGCTGACTCAAACTCTCGTGAAAAAAACGTGTGCGTGAACCAGCCTTCAGTCTCATGCCTGGCGTGACTATGCGGTCAGGGCCGTATCCAGAGATTTTTTGGGCATACCGGTATTCGACTTGTTGTTGTTGTTGTTGCACGTAAATTTGATGTTAGCTACAACATGTAACCTAGTGATGACGTTTATATTGACCTTATATTGTCACTAGGTTACAAGCCACTGCAAACCACATTTGTCTTTTATTTTCCGTATGGTATAAAGAATCAAGTTACGGCCACATACCTATCATTTCTTGGTAGATGGTATCATTTCGAATAGCGGTGACACTGCCCGCAAAATCCGCTGCCGATTTCATCGCATTTCAGTCAGTTTTTCCAGCAGCTCCCGCTTCGATCTGCAATTTGTCTTCCATGTTTCTTTTCGAAATGAACTGCGCATGCGCCAATGCCGTGACCTTTGTAAAACTTTCTCACTGTTTTAGGAGATGTGAGAGATTTTAACGACACTCTATTGTACCCCTTATGTCCCTTGACAAAGGGTTTGTTACAATTAATGCAATTATCCATGCTTAACTTTGACAAGTTAAAAATCGTCCGCTACCACGCTTTCCGGTTTTACAAAGGTCACGGCATTGGCGCATGCGCAGTTCATTTCGAAAAGAAACATGGAAGACAAATTGCAGATCGAAGCGGGAGCTGCTGGAAAAACTGACTGAAATGCGATGAAATCGGCAGCGGATTTTGCGGGCAGTGTGTCACCGCTATTCGAAATGATACCATCTACCAAGAAATGATAGGTATGTGGCCGTAACTTGATTCTTTATACCATACGGAAAATAAAAGACAAATGTGGTTTGCAGTGGCTTGTAACCTAGTGACAATATAAGGTCAATATAAACGTCATCACTAGGTTACATGTTGTAGCTAATTTGATGTTTGTTGCTGCTGCACAAAAACCATGGAATCTCCGATGCTGTTGACTTACATCAGGGTTTGTTGGATCCTCGAAAATACCAGTTCAGTGCTTTAATCAGTGCCAGGGTGTATATTTTCCCGTTTTCCCGTAATCCTGTTCTCTCAAACACGTGGTCGTTGTTGTTGCCACCGATATAGCGCATTCCCCACAGATCGGTTGTTCTCAAGTTTTTGATTGCTGTAGGAAGACCAGGCGAAAACCACCGTAGCACAGCGATCATTGCCTACTAGCATGACTAGAGGGGTCAATGCAATGCCATTTAAAGTATGTAATGCATAAAGCAGGGCTTCGTGTTTAGCGCGAGTGATAGCTCACCTGCACGCAAACACTCGCGTAAATTCATGTCACGAGAGTGACTTTTAGCTCACGTAAACTGTCACATTTTATATTGTATTATATTGCAGTCACTCGCCTGAGTTTTAAATACCCTCTCCTAAATATTTTGACGTGAGCTATTTTTAGCTCGCGCACTAATTCTAAACACGAAGCCCTGATAAAGCGTGGCCAGCAACGCGTGTTCAATGTGTATTGAACTCAAAGTTATGATAGCGGTCGCGAGACTGTATTGAATTACAAAGTTTGAAGAAGGCTTCAGTTGAACTCCAGTTTAATATAGTAAGGTTAAGCAGCCAAAAAAGATACTTTGACCCGGACTTTGGGCGCCTGAGTTTGGGCGCCCATACCGGTATACCGGCATCAAAATGGCCCTGGATACGGCCCTGGCGGTAAAATGCGGTACTTCGGGGATTACAATGTGGCTTATTCAAGATAGATGATGATGCTGTAACTTTCAACCAATTTCAATGTTGTGCAGCATTAGTTGTTATAATTTATTAGTTGATCAGGTAATTGAAAATTAATGCAAGAATATTGCTAGCCATTTTGACAGTGCCCTAGACCATGTGTGTGTCACAATGTTAAGGGGTCATCTCGAATATTCAAATGTCATTTTACTATTCGAATATTCAGAATTTTAAAATACAGCGAATGTATTTGACTATTCGTTTCAGCTCTGATGGATATCATTGACCATAGTTATCCTTCATTGCTATATCTATATTTTTGGTAATTAAATCAAATAACACCGGAAGCTATAATCATGTTTACCCGATGTTTACCCACCAATGTCAGTCAACAGATCGACTACTGCGCCGCCTGGTGTTTCAGGCTTGCAAACAAATGTTCAAAAACTATTCTTATACTACTACCGAAGCTTCAAATGCCAAAATTCTCCATTCGTTTCAGCTCTAAAAATCACTCTGCCAAGAAGTGTATTTTCAATTATTTCCTCAATCTTTTACCATGAAAACACAATTGATCATGGTTTCCTTCGCTGCTGAATTAGAAAACTACAGGTATATTAAAGTAGCCTAGACACATTGTGTAGATGTAACCGATATAATTTGATGGGCAATGGGTTGTTAATAAATTCTTGTAATGGAAAGATCATTACAGAAGTAGCACCGTCTACATTCATAATTTGAAAGTATAGATGGCGCTAGGTAGGTATACACCACTGACGTATTAGATTCTTGTAATGGAAAGATCATTACAGAAGTAGCACCGTCTACATTCATAATTTGAAAGTATAGATGGTGCTAGGTAGGTATACACCACTGACATATTAGATTCTTGTAATGGAAAGATCATTACAGAAGTAGCACCGTCTACATTCATAATTTGAAAGTATAGATGGCGCTAGCTAGGTATACACCACTGACGTATTAGATTCTTGTAATGGAAAGATCATTGCAGAAGTAGTGCTATTATTATGGGAGTGGTTGTAGCAAACAGTGATTAACAGTTTGTTCCACAAATTTGTCAGTATTATAACTGCTCATAATTGTTAGCAGTTAATTATTTGATGGACAAGGGATGCAAAAAGAAAAAAAATAAGAGGAAAACCCTCTATCCTGTCCCTCATAATAGTTATTTGCAGGAGACGAGAGTAGCACCTCCCCCCCCCCCCACACTCCGTCAGGCCTGTAACATAGGACAATTTGGGCATGAACAGTCCCACCCCTGGGTTAACCCCCCCCCCACACTCCGTCAGGCCTGTATTAGGACAATTTGGGCATGAACAGTCACACCCCTGGGTTAAAACCAGATAAAAATCCTAGTGGGCACACTCCTCAGTGCAACCCCCAATTGTCATTCAGCAGTATATAGAGAACAAACAGGCACACCCACATGTCTCAAATTATAGTATGATTATTATATGATCTATTATCAACTGATGTCATTGCAGTGACAACATAGGATTGACAGTGTGAATGAAGTCAACTGTGTGTAAACAGGATCACATTATATTTAGTACATGTGGATCTTGTCATGTGTTATATTATTGAAATATGTAAATCAGGGATTATCCACAAATAATCATAATCATCAGGTAATACAGTATTCCGTTGTTTATTAAATGTCATATTTAAGGCCAATGTTTATGGCCGGAAAATTAGCTGAGTAATTGGCTGTAATATGTAATACATAACAGTCAGAGGTCAGGTCCTATCTTATATCCTTCTTCATCTACATTGTATCATGTGTAGTCACCTGTAAGCTGCATTAAATCCTTTCCTGCCTAACTGTACATTTGATCTCCCCCTGCCCTGTGCATGTGTTACACAACAGAAGACACCGGGAAGGGATGGGAGGGGGTGAGACAGAGTAGGGGTCAAAATTGAAAAGAATCTTCAACATAAAAATGGAAAATCTCGTTTTGTGGCTTTTCCCGCCCTTCTTCATTAGCTTTGAAAAGTTAGAACTATCTCCAATGAAACATCAGCTCCACAGCAATGAAGAAGTTGTTATCCTTAGCCTTGTGTTGTATGGTTTCTTGACTTTCTCTCTTGACATGCTTGAACAAGGTTATACAGTTGAACCTCTGTAAACCCATGAAGTCTTTGGTCCAGATTATACTTATAGTGGCGGTTTTGACAGGGTTCTGGTTTATCGAAGTTCAAAATACTTTGAATTTAAGTAATGCCTGTATTCAGAGATTGGTCGGTTTATCCAGGTATCGGTATTGATTCACAGGTTTCATAGTATGTACATAAGGCGTAAAAAAAAAAGACCTGTGTTTCCGGTAACCCGACCGACCCTAGATTTTTCTGCCGACCCTAATATTTTTTTTCTTTTTTTCTGACTGATAATTCTCGCAAATGGCCCCAAAAGATGGGTAGACGGTAGAGAGATTGAGACGGACCAAGTTACAATATATATTATCCAATAATATAGGCGGGCCAATGCTTGGATAGCCTTTTGATCGACATGGGCTTACGTTTATTTCAAAATCATCCTCGTCCGGCATCTCTGCTCGCCCACCAGCGCCATGTTTTTTTTTGCATTCTGGGAATCCACGAAGTCGGACTCCGTCACCCATAGTGCGATTATTGCTGGCGCGAGGGTTCCCGATTCTCCAGCGAACTCTCCCGTGAAGCAACAACCACAAATGCAAAAAGATGAACAGTCCCACCCCTGGGTTAACCCCCCCCCCCCCCACACTCCGTCAGGCCTGTAACATAGGACAATTTGGGCATGAACAGTCACACCCCTGGGTTAAAACCAGATAAAAGTCCTAGTGGGCACACTCCTCAGTGCAACCCCCAATTGTCATTCAGCAGTATATAGAGAACAAACAGGCACACCCACATGTCTCAAATTATAGTATGATTATTATATGATCTATTATCAACTGATGTCATTGCAGTGACAACATAGGATTGACAGTGTGAATGAAGTCAACTGTGTGTAAACAGGATCACATTATATTTAGTACATGTGGATCTTGTCATGTGTTATATTATTGAAATATGTAAATCAGGGATTATCCACAAATAATCATAATCATCAGGTAATACAGTATTCCGTTGTTTATTAAATGTCATATTTAAGGCCAATGTTTATGGCCGGAAAATTAGCTGAGTAATTGGCTGTAATATGTAATACATAACAGTCAGAGGTCAGGTCCTATCTTATATCCTTCTTCATCTACATTGTATCATGTGTAGTCACTTGTAAGCTGCATTAAATCCTTTCCTGCCTAACTGTACATTTGATCTCCCCCTGCCCTGTGCATGTGTTACACAACAGAGACACCGGGAAGGGATGGGAGGGGGTGAGACAGAGTAGGGGTCAAAATTGAAAAGAATCTTCAACATAAAAATGGAAAATCTCGTTTTGTGGCTTTTCCCGCCCTTCTTCATTAGCTTTGAAAAGTTAGAACTATCTCCAATGAAACATCAGCTCCACAGCAATGAAGAAGTTGTTATCCTTAGCCTTGTGTTGTATGGTTTCTTGACTTTCTCTCTTGACATGCTTGAACAAGGTTATACAGTTGAACCTCTGTAAACCCATGAAGTCTTTGGTCCAGATTATACTTATAGTGGCGGTTTTGACAGGGTTCTGGTTTATCGAAGTTCAAAATACTTTGAATTTAAGTAATGCCTGTATTCAGAGATTGGTCGGTTTATCCAGGTATCGGTATTGATTCACAGGTTTCATAGTATGTACATAAGGCGTAAAAAAAAAAGACCTGTGTTTCCGGTAACCCGACCGACCCTAGATTTTTCTGCCGACCCTAATATTTTTTTTCTTTTTTTCTGACTGATAATTCTCGCAAATGGCCCCAAAAGATGGGTAGACGGTAGAGAGATTGAGACGGACCAAGTTACAATATATATTATCCAATAATATAGGCGGGCCAATGCTTGGATAGCCTTTTGATCGACATGGGCTTACGTTTATTTCAAAATCATCCTCGTCCGGCATCTCTGCTCGCCCACCAGCGCCATGTTTTTTTTTGCATTCTGGGAATCCACGAAGTCGGACTCCGTCACCCATAGTGCGATTATTGCTGGCGCGAGGGTTCCCGATTCTCCAGCGAACTCTCCCGTGAAGCAACAACCACAAATGCAAAAAGACGACTGTCCGACGATTTTGCCATTGTTGAATTTGATCGATTGATGCTCGTTCTCCTGATAAGTAAAGACAAATTGGGCGTTCTCCTGACAAGTAAAGACAAATGGGGATGCAGGAATACTACCAACTGCTGCCTTTTCGTGGCAGTTTCATAACGCGACTTGCCTACGCTGAACCACGCTGAACATGTTCTGCACGGGGCACTGCAGGCAGCCAGTGCCATAGACGATCTATTCTATACGTTTTTGTCGAGATTTCGAACTGAATTTTTCGTAAAACATTAAAATTTCACACAGTATATCAACTCAATTATAGTAATTATATCCCCAGAGTACCATGTGAAGAGAGCATTTCTCAATTAGATGGGGGTTTTTTTAAATTTATTTTTGAACATCACGGACAGCATGTTATACTGTACAGATTAGATAGACTATTGTCATCCTGGCCCTGATAACATGGTAGCCTATGGTGATGTGTTGTCCTTACATAAAAAAGCTGGACTTTTTAATGTCTTTTTATCTAGCAAGTAAATCAATGAAAACCCAAGAAGATTCTGGTTGAGGCCATGGGCCATTAACTCCAAATATTTTGGACATTATGATTATATCTCAAGAACAAAACATTCTCGCAAACTTTAACTGGGCTCACATCAACTAGAGGATGAATGGATTTGTTTGTTCTTCTACCCACCTAAATCCAAAATGACCATTTACCTCAATTTTTCAGGCCATGGTCTTACTTGACAGAAGAGAAATATTTAACTCAATCACTTATGTATATATTTACACAATATTTAATTCATAAACATTTATGCATAAATGTCATTAGTTCAAAATGGAACTCTTTCTGGTTGTGTAGTACAAAGAACAGCGTAAAATAATGCTTATTCCATTAGCCCCCATATAAAAAAAAATTCCAAAAAAATTTAAATTCCCTACCTACCTACCCTATTTTTTCTGATGCATGTTACCGGAAACACAGGATTAATTTTTTTAGGCCTAATGACTTCTCCATGACAATGCCTGGGGTTTCTTAAACCATTACAAAACTACATGTACATGCAATTAGTGAGTTTAATAGATCAGGATTTTACATGTAGATGTACATGTATATATGACTAAAGTTTCATGATCTGTCTGTTTCTATTGTAGGAGTATGTGGTGGTGGTGGCGGTGGAGGAAGCACTCCTCTCAGTAAGTACACCTGTCCTTAACTCTGACGTTACATCATTGATTTGTAAACGGAGACAATGGGAGGGATTGTCTAGAGCCCACAAGCAATGATCAGACTGCTCACTTCCTCATTAGTTCCCTTGATGATGATTAATAGTTTCATGTAGTCTTTTAAGAATATGTTTGAGATAAATCACTTGTAAAAGGCAGAATAACCAAATACATACATATAGGCTATTATGGGGTACGGAAAAGTTCCCCCCGGAAAGATCCCCCCGGCAATAGTCCCCCTGGAAAACTCCCCCCCGGAAATTATCCCCCCTATCATATATTAAGTGAAACTCAGAGAACAAAATATATGAAAAATGAACATTCATGGTTTATTAAAATATATAGTGAAAACTAGACATATCGCGATCACATACATTTACAATAGCACTACAATCATATGTAAATTATACTGAAAACTAGACATATCTCGATCACATACATTTACAATAGCACTACAATCATATGTAAATTATACTGAAAACTAGACATATCTCGATCACATACATTTACAATAGCACTACAATCATATGTAAATTATACTGAAAACTAGACATATCGCGATCACATACATTTACAATAGCACTACAATCATATGTAAATTATACTGAAAACTAGACATATCTCGATCACATACATTTACAATAGCACTACAATCATATGTAAATTATACTGAAAACTAGACATATCTCGATCACATACATTTACAATAGCACTACAATCATATGTAAATTATACTGAAAACTAGACATATCGCGATCACATACATTTACAATAGCACTACAATCATATGTAAATTATACTGAAAACTAGACATATCTCGATCACATACATTTACAATAGCACTACAATCATATGTAAATCATACATGAGCACCATGAAGTACAATCAGTAATATTATGCATATTAATTTACTTGTACCTAATACATCACAGCACAATATATGATTAGGATGGAGGATTAAGATGTTTGATATAAAAGCCCATGAGCAGTCTTCATCCTCCATTGTTTATCAGATTATCGCAGTAATGAGTAAACATTGCCACTTCTGAAAGGATTATCTATTATTTATATTATCCTTTGATCTTTCTAATGAGTAAAACTTGTATTTATTATTAATATTGAATTAAAAAAAAAATTAAAAAATTCTCTTAATAAAGATATATACTTGTAAAATTATGTCTTTTATTTAAAAATTAATTTATTGGAAGGATTTTACCATTAAATTTGATTGAGGAGGGGAACTGTCGCAAGATGTCTAGTTTTCAGTATATATTAAAATAAACCATGAATGTTCATTTTTCATATATTTTGTTCTCTGAGTTTCACTTAATATATGATAGGGGGGATAATTTCCAGGGGGAGAAATTCCTAGGGGGGGACTTTTCCTGCACTCGGCTATTATAGCTGTCCAATGATGGCAACTATTTATGCATGTAGACAAATAGACAGGGATGAGAGGAGTTAAGCATGTTACAGGGTGTGTGTTCGATTCCCCACATTGTCTCAGTAAAATTAATGTTACATGTTGCATATTGTCCAGGTTTATGGAACTTTATTTTACAGGGAGTTATTATTCAAACCTTCTTCCTTATAATTTTGTGATAATAATCATCGATGAATTCCTGATAATTGTGATCAATAATCATTGATCAGTGTTGTGGTATGTTAGGCTATTGTGTGTCCTATCAAATCTTTTGAGAACATTTTGTTTGATTTTTTTCGAGAAATAAAAAGTATTGGGTTCTGAAACTATATGTCACCGGTAGGCCTACAATGAAACTATTACAGTTTTTGTTCAAAATATTATCAAAAAACACCCAGTAGAACTATCTGTTTGAAACATTTTCTGTTTGGGTGGTCAGTCTCTGGGCTAAATTTTGACAGTGTCGAGGCTGAAGGAGACTGGTTCAAAATGTGGAAAGAAGTATTAGTGACTGTCATTTTCTACTGTGACATCAAGTCCAATGCTATGATAGGGCTATTGTGGCCAGTATAATTGGTACCTGACCTTTGTGATGTCTTATTGTAACATCATGGCATTGCTGTTGAATTTCAACATTTTGCAACTGTTAAAATTCCACATTTGAATGTTCCATCAAACCTCTCAGTCTGGGTACTGGACAGGTCCGATCAACAATTAGCACAGAGATTGACCACCCAAAATGAAACTGTTTCAATCGGATATATAGTTTTATGCTGTGGTGTTTGATAATATTTTGAAAGAATACTATATACAATGTATTTGCAATGTACCAGTGACATACAAGTTTCAGAACATAACAATTTTTATTTCAAAACTTCAGACAGAACATTGTCAATAGATTAGCTGGGACACACAATACGAATCTTCACATGTACATACTCATTGTTACTAACTAGGAAGATAAGGTTGGTACTGGTGGGAAATTCCGCTTCCTCTGTTTGAATTATTAGGGGATTTCCCAAAATACTATGTCTGTATGTAAGAGAAGAGTTACCTACCTTTAATGATGGGTGGCAGTGAGCTTCATTGGTTGCTGGTCGAGTTGTGGGAGGAATGGGTGTATACCTGAACACAACATTGAACACACTCCCAGTCCAGACTTGTAATACAGATTGGGTGTAACCCTGCTCGTTCCTATTCTATAATCTTTTATGTATAAGTTTCTGTTGAACATGTATATATGTGTAAGCTATGTCCTAGCGTTTTATTACAAGTAGGTGTGACCATGAATGGTTCCATGTGGCAAAGTAAATCTGTTACACACAGTTATTAATAGGTTTCTTCTTGCAAAGTAAACTATCTGAGTGTACATTTTAGTATATGAATGAGCACATGTGTGTTGATACCTATCTTGTTCAGGGGTTGAAATAACCGGTCGCCAGCTCGCCAAATGCGACCGTACATCCGTTTTGGCGACTACAGAATTACCCACTACTCGCCATTTGGCCCCTGAAACTTTTTTAACAAGTCTGCATAATTTTGGTCAAACTCCAAATGTGAACCATTTTCAGTACCAAAATAGTGCCTAAAAGAAGGTCTACTTACAGATTAGGGAGACATAAACTTACTAACAAGTTCCAGTCATATAGTCACAAGCGTGTCAGTTGTCACGTTCCATTCCGAAAGTAAAAACAGCATGTTGTTGTTGTTGTAAATCTACTCGCTTCATGGTGGAGTTTGTGCCGTTTGCACAGTTACTGTGGCCATAATATGCTCTTGTAAATTACTTTAGATCCTTTGCTTTATACTAGTGTCAGTTTAATTCAGTTCTGGTAAACAACTTTTTCAAGTGCCAGCCTCCAAAAACATCGTTTGCAGTGATCCATAAATTACAGAAAGCAATTGGTTATACAAATGCACGAAATTGCGGATTTGAGAAAGATCCGGAAGCAGACTTTGAGAAAAATCAGGAAGCGGACTATTTAAATAGTTTCTGTAGTCAGTATTTTTACTTTAATTTATTATTGATAAAGTCTAAAATGTCATCTATCATCAGTTACAAAAGGGATCATAATTTAGGAAAAACCTACATAATAAACACAGAGCTACAAAAGTGATGTATTCTTATTTTACTGATAATAAAAAATAAAAAATAAAAATTAGCTCCTGGGATCTAATTTAGCCAAGACCCCATAAAAGTAGGAATAACTTGGTCCTAGAGGGAGGGAGGGAATTTGGCTTAATGTCACCCTCAAGTTTCTTTCACTCATATGGTGACAGTCAGTTTGGTTGGTGGAGGAAGCCGGAGTATCCGGAGAGAACCACCGCCCTTCGGCAAGTAACTGACAAACTTTCACACATGGACCAGCTGGGCTCGAACCCGTGCCGGTTCAGTGGTGTGAGGCTAGCGGTCACCAGCGAAGCGCCTTAGACCACTCGGCCACCGACTTGGTCCTAGAGTCTCATCATGATGGTGACTCAGGATTGTCTGATGATGCATAAATGACCAATATCATGCAAGTTCAGTCTCCATGTACAGAGCAATTCTGTGTTAGTTCAGATGACATTGATCAGTTATGAGGTTTCGTTATTGTATTAAACAAGTTGAATGATTCCAGGGTAATATTTTAAAATAAAGGAACTAAATCAACACAGTATCAGTTGTCACTTTAAGAAAAAACTGGCCCCTAAAAAAATATTTTGGCTCCCAGAAATTTTCACCTTGGGGGCCAATGGCTCCTTGGCATTGAGCAAACATTTCAACCCCTGTTGTTATTATCCCTCCTTCCCCCAGGTTAATGTCCTATTCCTGTTCATATTACTCGATACATCAGGGTGGGGTGGGGTGGGGGGGGGGGGGGGATAATGTGTTGAGTACCAAAGTAAAGGTCTGAAGATCCAAGGTCAAGTTCACTCAGCTTGAAGATCAGGAAGAAATTCAGAATCTTGAATTAGTGAATATAGAACTGTACATGTAGGCTATAGAATGTGACCAAATTTCATCTTGAGATGTGATATCTCCACTTGCATGACTTGTATAGGTTTATATGTTACAGTGCATTGTCTGCTAATATGCTCTAATATCAAGAGAGAATACACACCCTGTTGATTTTGAGGTCAAAATATTGAGGGTCACTGACTTCCCAAACAAGGCAAAATGTTGTGTTTTGGAGAAGCTAATTCTTATACTCCAAACTTAAATTCTGTTTGTTGTAAGGCATATTATATTGAAGTCAGTTTTGATTCTTGTTCTTGTAGACAGTTTCACTATGTGTCGGGATAGATGTTATACCAATCAAAATACAGATATTTATTTTACAATAAAATCTAACTTCTCTGTGCAGGGAGATATTTGTGCCAATGATGCAGATTTTATGCCTTCCCATAAAATTTCTACGACTTTTTTCGCGTTTAGTTGTTTCATTCAGCAAATAAAATATCTTAATAAAAGATATTTAGTAGCTGAGATCAACTATGGTTAACTTTTTTTTTCTGTGACCTCATTTTTATACACCCATCAAATACAAGGTAGTGCATTTTGTCCATCAATCCGTCTTTCAACTTTTGTTGTCCGTGCGATATATCGCCAGTTCCAAGGTTGGATTGGTAACAAATTTTGGGTAATACTTACTCAAGGGGCAGAGAAAACCCCTATTCAGTTTGAGGTCAAAATGTCAAATGTCAAGGTCACAGTGGCCGAAAAGCAGTAACCTGTTAATTCAAAAATTGTTATCGTATATCGTATTAGTCAGTTCCTCTGAGTGGCAGGAAGGATGAGCGGCCATCTTCATTAATGATTTCTATATCTGATACTTTTCAAGTGCTCGATGTAAAATTTGGTATACATGATCATCGATGCATCAAGAGACTTATGTAATGAATAACGGTTTCTCTGATTGGACTGAAACCTTAAGGGCCATTTCTAATTGCAAAATTTTTGATAATCTGTATATTTGTTACTTGACTGTTTGGTGTTCCTGACATCTTGGTTCAAATTGAATACATTACGAATGGCTGGTACCCAGAGTCGAGGGGTTTTCAGATGAGCAGCTTCATATTTTTCAAAGTTATTCTTTTGTAATTTCCAAGATAATGGACCTTTTGGGATGAAACTACACATTGTACA
Organism: Hanleya hanleyi; assembly: GCA_036873755.1. Taxonomy (NCBI): domain Eukaryota; kingdom Metazoa; phylum Mollusca; class Polyplacophora; order Lepidopleurida; family Hanleyidae; genus Hanleya; species Hanleya hanleyi. The sequence continues at coordinate 3,524 of JAVTVY010056221.1, read as the reverse complement.
CATCAGACATATGCCTCTCAGAACTTATCTTTGACATATTTTTCAAGTTTATCCATCTGTGCATTAGGAGCATTGAGAAATCAACAGAATTAACACACACTGTGAGGGTGCTATTTTGGACACTTTGGAATCAAATGGCATTTTTTCTCAACTGCAGCTACTTCAATCAGATTAGTCATGAACTAATTATCCATACTGTTTGTGTACCTTATGTACCAAACAAACCAGCAAGTGTCATTGACAATGCATAAAGGGCAGGGGCATCCATCTTGCAAATTCCTTGTGCATTTTACTCATCTAGTGCCAAAATGGTACATAGAAAGGAGAGTACCCCCTGGATAAAATGCAACTTATTCCCCAGCAAAAGTTGAGTCGAAAAACAGTTGCTGTTTTTCAAAGTTGATTTTTCTACAGAGAAAAAGGTCTAAATGACTGAAATTTTGAACACCGAAGAGTTTTAACTTCCTTTTCAACTTGTAAAATTGTCCTTATCCATGATCGCTGTGCATGCATCCAACCCTCACAATTAGGAACACTTGCCAACGCAACAAATATATAACAATAATAATACTTTATTTCATGAGGGAGATCAATTAGTACAGTACCAATCTTCCATGATCTCAAAGTATCAAAATAACTCCCATTTAACACTATGTTAAAAATTGCTGAGGGTGGACTGATTATGCCACAGCATTTGCCTCTGCAGTTACTGAATGCCATGATTAATTGGGAATTTGGGGTTGTTATGTAATGGCACTGTCACCCATAGAAAAAGTGAGGTATGATGAATAATATAAATAATAGCACTCACAACGAAGTTAATTTTTCATCATCTTTTTTGCCAAACAGCATGTACTGTCTTTGTCGCTCACTTGTGTGGCCTCTAAAATTCAAATTTGTCATGTGAGATGCAAATGTGACCTAAAACAGCTTAGATGACAAAAACTTGATGCCGGAGTAGATGCCAGTGATGCCAAGTAGAACCATACAGTAATCTCATCTCCAACATATCCTCAAGTGTGATTACAAACAAATTATTGTTTTCATTTGTTTGGATTACTAGTACTGGCCGTACCTTCCGTGGGGAACATACATTTAGGTCTAATATCTGGATTACTAGTACTGGCCGTACCTTCCGTGGGGAACATACATTTAGGTCTAATATCTGGATTACTAGTACTGGCCGTACCTTCCGTGGGGAACATACATTTAGGTCTAATATCTGGATTACTAGTACTGGCCGTACCTTCCGTGGGGAACATACATTTAGGTCTAATATCTGATTACTAGTACTGCGCCGTACCTTCCGTGGGGAACATACATTTAGGTCTAATATCTGGATTACTAGTACTGGCCGTACTGGTGGGGAACATACATTTAGGTCTAATATCTGATTACTAGTACTGGCCGTACTTCCGTGGGGAACATACATTTAGGTCTAATATCTGGATTACTAGTACTGGCCGTACCTTCCGTGGGGAACATACATTTAGGTCTAATATCTATGCTGGGATATGTGCTATATTCACAATCATTTGAATCGTTCCAATTCCGGAATACATCACTTGAGTCAATTAGAACATGTGGTAACTACTGTGGGTAGATTGAATATGCAACAAGTGGTGCATGGCTGACATAGATATTAACAGGGACTCACTTTTGAATGACCATCATTGTAGGCTGTTAGCCAGGATATGAAAATCTGCCTGTCCAAATATCACAATTTGCTAGATTTGAACAATCAACTTCTCTATTTTCGTATCTCTCCCATGTTCAATTTTCATTTTTATCTCGCCTTACAAAGTAAAGGGGAGATATTGTTACTGTTAGGGGGTAAAGAGGATGTTGTCATCGGTGTCAGTGTCCCCGGTCTGGAAATGATAAGGTTTTTGGTTTAGCAAGTTAAAAAAAAAATCAAGAACAATTCAGAAAAAAAATATGGGGGGGGTTATATTCCACAGGTCTGGAGGTTCAGTTATGGCACTACCCCTGGGGATTCCATGAATGCTCCAATGTTAAAATCACTACATGTATGATAGAGTTTTTCGATTAGCTGAAGTGCACATGTACATCTGTACATAGAAAGTGTGTTGCAGTTGTCAGCTGTCAATGGATGATTATGATACTTGATACACATGTTTCTTATGATTGGAGGATGCACCTGTGGTATTTATGAGATGAAATATTATTTGTGTCCAAATTATGAGGTTTGGACTTAGTAATTTGGCAATTATAAGGTTTTTTGTTAGACAAAAATGTACTGAAAAGTTGTCTGAATTTGTCAGGTTCATTGGATGATTATGAAACTTGGTACACATATTTCATGTGATGTGCCTGTGCTATTTATGAGATGAAATATTAATTTTTGTTCAAATTTTGAGGGTTTCGTCTTAGTAATTTGCCAATGATATTATACATTATCCATGTACACCTGTACATGGAAAGTTTGCTGAAGCTGTCAGCTTTCATTGGATGAGTTTGACACTTGCTACACAAGTTTAATGTGATTCGAGGATGTTCTATTTAAGAAATATGACCTGAAATATGAATTTTCGTCCAAATTATCGCAGTTTAGACTCTGTATAGTGTATGTTTTCATTGATAAGGTTTATGTTAGGCAAAAAATTACTTCTACATATCTACATATATGCAGGGGTTTTTCTTGACAGTTTTTCATCGGGGTAACCCCGATGAAAAACAAATAAGAATTGAGTTTTGACGTTTTTTTTGGAAATTGAGTTTTCCATGAAAAAATTGAGTATTTTATTTTTCGGACATTCGCGCGCCGTAGGCGCGCGAAAAAATTGAGTTTCCTTCAATAAAATTGAGTTTCTGTAACGAAATGCAAAGATAATACAGCTCGCGAGAAGAAAGAAAAGACTCCACTCACGTGGTGGAAGACCGATGTGTGCGTTGTTGTTGTTATACGCACAGCCTACGTTTTGTTCCACTTTGCATGCGGGGCGTATGACGTTTCATTGGAAAGGGAATTCCTTGTAGTTTCTGATTGAATGCGTGATTACGACCGATGGCCAATCAAACAGACGATAACATCGAAAAACTGCAAGGGGTGTTTTCCCGTTTCTCTAGTAACGGTAACAGCCGATCCTGTATCGGTTACCTTGACTGGACAAGCGGGGTAACGTGACCTACATCGAAGCGCTCATTGGCCATAGCCCTTCAACTGGGTCAAGCTGATCTGAGGGAAACGCCATTTTATCTCATCGCAACGAAATTACGTGGCGCAGAAGCTCGAAAGAAATTTGAAAATAAAGTTTGTTTAGCGGATTTAATCGAAACCCGCACTTTGGAAATATAAACTGAGCTTCTGTACTTCAACTATACCAAAGAATCATATATTTTGAAGGGGTTTTCTGTGAGTATTTTATATTTTCTGGGCGGCTTCTCGACAACGTTTTATGGAAATCTCTGTTGGTGTTTTTTTTTATTTTTCATTTTTATTTCTTCCTCCCGACTTCGTTATTCTGAGACAGAATATCAAGTTTACATTCAAGAAATCAAAT